>PVJI01001857.1:0-162718 GCA_004026765.1 Micronycteris hirsuta
TGCATTCTTTCACTAATGCACATTAGTTCCAGAAAAAGATGATGGAAACACACTCAATGGTTTGTTCAGTCTAATAAGCTTCATATTTCAAAAAAATTATTCCTTAAGGAAATAAATTCTTCCATAGACACACATTCTACTACCTAACTTTTGGAGTTATGATACAATTCCATACAAAGAAACACAGAGAGAAAATGGCTTGATTGGATCACAGAAGGTTTATGTGCTTGAAGTTTCCTAAAGTTAATTTCTTTCCATCACACTGTCCCGCCCACAGTTTGCTCACAGTGTGGAGTAGAATTAAGATATATGCAATCATCAAGAATGCTATTTCTTTGAGATCCAGCAAGTACCTGACATTTGTTTGAGTCAGCACACAATAAAGCCATTCTTAACCATACTTTTCACATAAACTCACCACCTCATTCCTGTCCATCTGGTTAAAGTCAGAATGAAGGATAGCAACTCAATAATAAATTAATAGATAACAGAAATATAGGAGGTATATGTCAGTGAAGAATGTACCTTGGAATTATTTCTAGAAAGATTTTGTTACCTAATGCTGTGTAACAAAACGCTCCAAAATGTAATACCTTAAAATAATACCAGTTCATTTCTTAGCATTCCATGGGTCAGGAATTTGGGCAAGGCTCAGCTGAATAGTTCTGTTCCACCTGATATTGGCTGGGGTCACTCATGTGAACCTTTCAACCAGGAGCTCTTCCGGGGATAGAACATCCAAGACCTCACTTGGACATCTGGTGCTGGCTGTTGGAAAAATTCTCCTCCACGTGGCTTCTCTTTTTGAAGAAAACTTGACAGGCTTTCTTACAGCAGGGTACCTGAGTTCCGAGAGGAGCCCAGCACGCAAACATTTTTCAAGACTCTGCAGGCATAGCTCATTTTATTGCTCTCCACCTTATTGCGCTTTGCAGATATCACATTTTACTAATCGAAAGTTGTGACAACCTTGCTTTGAGCAAGTCTGTTGGCACCCTTTTTCTACTAGGCTCAGATGTTGGTTAGAATTTTTTAAACAGTAAAATCTTTTAAATTTAGGTATGTACATTATCTTTTTAGACAGAATTCTATTGCATACCTAATAGATGACAGTATATAGTTAAAGATAAATTTTATAAGTAGTAGGAAACCAAATATTTTGTGACTTGCTTTATTGTAGTGTTTGCTTTAGTGAAGTGGTCTGGACCAAACCCCCAGTATCTCTGAGACATGCCTGTTTTGGGTAATGCTTATTATGGTCCATTTAGCTACAAGCCCTCATATGACTGATATGACCAAGCCCAGAGTCATTTTGGAAGGGGGTTATGGAAAGATGAGAATATTAGGAAATGTGGCTTATTTGGGGCCACTCGGGTAGTGGTCTCACCTCATTTATTTACTCTGGTCATTGTTGGTCTTTAACCTGTGTGGGTCAAGTTTTAAGATAGTGCTTTTTAGAGCCCATTTTAATTAGAATTTTTTAGAAAGATTGACAATTCAAATTTTTAAAAAATTAAATATCTCTTAGTGTTTTTGTTCAATAAAAGCCAAATTTGAGTCTGAATTCAAAGAAGCAGGTTGTACCTCAATGCGAAGGAATTTTCATTCAGAGCTGTAACAGGGAATCTGTTTATTCTTGGTTTCTATTGTCATTTTTAAAATATAATGTACTGTCATTTGTCATTATATGTTTATCAATTATTTCCTATTCTCTGGTCTTTCTTTAATCATAGATAGATAGATAGATAGATAGATAGATAGATAGATAGATAGATAGGGCAAAAGTAGGTTTACAGTTTTTCATACGGAAAAAGACATGCAGGTTATGATTATTACAATAGCTTTATTAACTCAAAAGAATGTCACAACTATAAACCTACTTTTGCCTACATTGTATGTGTGTCTGTATAATATATAGTATTTTTTAAATGCGGATGCAACTTTTTTCTTAAATTTTCAATCTATTTCATGGTAAAAAAAAGTACTTTATTATCATATACTAGTTTCTAAAGGTTCTTATAGAAACATTTTTTTCTAGAATCTTTCATATGTGGGCAGATTCTCCTCCTTTTAAAAAATTATTCGTATTGAATTTCTAAACCCTTTTCAGGAATGATGCATGATATCCAAATCTTTATAATGCAGCAGACTGCTATGGAATCAAAAAGTCATTTACCCATAGTAATTCCAATTCACTCGAATAGCAGGGTGGAAGTATTCATTTGATAAGGAGCTGAACTGTCACATAAAAACCTATACCAGAGTAATACTAAATGAAGTGTATGTTACCACCTAAAAGTGCCTGCCCACACCCAAAGCTGTCCACCTGTTTACATAGTCAGGACTATATTGTTCAGGTTTCTGGCAAAAAAAAAAAAGATTAATTGCTAATGTCTGACTTTTCTTGTGTAGTATACCTGTGGGACAAGATGTCCAAGACATTTTTATATTAAAATGAAATATTCCCTGAATGTTTGACAACTTTCAAATGATATACTATTGTCTTTGATTTTATATGGGTTTCTTATATTTTCCACTTATTTTGTGTGAATACATTCACAATTATTTGAATTGTGTTTTTTAAATCTTATAAAGGAACACTTCGAGTATGAGTTGCCTTATATGGGATGAGATGTCAGCCTTACTACTGAAAAACATGGGTGACAAATGCAACAGTTAACAACCTGTGCCGCATGGGCTACAACTTAGCAAACAGACAAAGGGCTTTGAGATGGGCAGATCCCAGGTGCCTTCCATTGCTGGAGGCCCAGTAATATCCAGAAGTTCGTAAGAAAGTGAGTGAAGGAGGTGGCCAGGATAGTGGAGGGGGGCCCTTGCTGTTTCGGGGCAGCAAGCAAATGAAAGAGAAATGTTTGAGTGACTTACCTCGGATGCAGCTGTGCTGGTGAATACCAGCTGTACAATTGTCCCAGCTTGGAGAAGAGTTTGAACTGAAAGAAACGTAACCCCCGTCATAAGCCTTCGGTAGGAACTGTGTACAAGCTTGATGGAAATGGGGAGGGGGGAAACCGAACTCACAAAGAAGGCGATGCTTCTGGATCCCACTCAACAGGCCCCAGCACAGGTGCCACAGTCCCCACCAGAGCACCCATCCCTGCCCAGCAGCGATGTCTTGAGCTTCCTTCACAGGTGCTCCAGTTGAGAGGGAGAGTAGAAAGCAGAGAAGGTTCCTGTTGCCTTCGTTGTCGGCAGCTGGTTTTTGTTGACCTGAATATTGTCATCAGCACCCAGTTGAAGATCAGGATGGAATCCAAAAGAAAGGCTGTGGACTGTCTGAGGGGATGAACAAAACTTAATCCAATGAGATGAGAAATCAGAGACAGTAGCCCGTAGTAGGCTACAGGGTGATATCAGGACTTCCTCTCATCCTCATCTGCTCATTTCTCACTCCAAGGATGGCCAATGCCCTCCTAAACAGTCTTCCCCACCCCAGCTCTGCCCTGTCCCCCATGAGCAGGTGCTTGCTCCGTGGGAAGATGATCACGAAGTACACATCTCATCGCCCACTTTCCTCTCATCACCCTTCCATGATTCCCATCACCTTTAAGTTGAAATCCAAACTCTTACTTTGGCATGTGAGGTTCTCATCAACTGCTCCCTGCCTGACTCCCACCCTCAACTCCTGACATTGCCCCAAATAAGCCCATCTGCCCACCCTACAGAACGAGGGATGTTCCAGAAGCACACCCCGCGTCCCGATGCTCTCTGCTTGGAAGGAGTTCTTGTATTATCTCTTCTCCCTCTTCGCTGTTCTCCGTTCTTCATCCACCTGACCATTACTCTCTTAGGAACTTTCAAATATGTAATAAAGTATTGTTGACCATAGTCATCATCCTTACTCACATTATAGCAGGAAGTTTGTACCTTTTGACCCCCTTTTCATCACCACCTGGTATCCCAGTGCCCAACCAGCAATCTGTGTGTCTTAGCTTTGTTCGGGGTTTTTCGTTTTTTTGTTCATTTGTATCTGTTTTTAGATTTCACATGTAAGTGAGATCATCCAGTATTGGACTTTCTCTGTCTGACATATTTCACTGAGCATAATGCCCTCTGGGTCCATCCACATTGTCGCAAATTGCAAGATTTCACTTCCTGGCTGAATAATATTATTAATTGTTAAATAGATAATATGTTCACTTAGTTCAAAAACATAAAAAAAGTGTTGAGTGCAAAGCTCCCATCCACCCTTTCACCCGGGTCCCCCAGCTCTGCTCCCCAGCAGGAGCCAGCTGTGTTGTGTTTGTTCATCAGCGTTATGTGTGTGACTACAAAGAATCTAAGTGTCTTTATGCAACTACAGGAAAACAGGACTCTTTATTGTTATTTGCCCCCAGCAAAAGATAGCATGTGATATGCACACTTCTAAAATCTCCCTTTTTTACTTATATATTTTGGAGCTATTTTCATATCAGCACCTCAGTGTTTCATTGTTTATTTAATGATCCCCTATTGATGGATATTTGGACTATTAGCCTCATCCAAATATAACAATGATTTTTTGTATATACACACACACGCTATATATATATATATACACACACACACAAAATATATATTTATATATTATAATCCATAATACATAATGTAATATGATATCAATTATGTATTATAATTATATATATAACTATTATACACAATCATTGAGCCTCTGCTCTATCAGAATGAAAGCTCCTTGAAAGTTGAAAATGTTTTTTTTGTTATTTGTTCATTTCTATAGTCCTAGTGACTACTGCATAAAATTTGTTGAATGAATAAATTACCAGAAAACAAGGGATTCAAATGTCTGAAGTGGATAAAAACGAAAGAGCAAATCCGTTGATCAAAACCCAGCAGGAGTGAATGCACAGACGAATCAGAGAGGAGATGCTCTTTGGGAAATGAATGGAGGTAAAGTTCTGCATAGCGGGTAGCACAAAAACCCTCAATAGCTGGGCGCTGCTAGTACAGTTGTAGCTCCTTATCAGAGGTTTTGCTTTCTATGGTTTCAGTTACCTGCAGTCAACCAAAGTCTGAAAGTATTAAATAGAGAATTCCTGAAACAAACAATGGTGTGCAAAGTTTTAACGTTGCACAGTATTCTGAGTAGAATGATGAAATCTCTCTCCATCCAGCTTGGAATGTGAATCATCCTTTTGCCCAGCATCTCCACACTGTAGACTCACCATCTTCAGTCACTTAGTAGTTGTCTGGGTTATCAGATTGACTGCCTGGGTATCTCGCTGCTTGTGTTCAAGTCACCCTTATCTTACTTAACAGTGGCACCAAAGCAGAAGAGAAGTGATGCTGGCAATTACGATATGCCAGAGAGAAGCCATAAATATCTTCCTTTAAGTAAAAAAGTGTAAGCTTTTGACTTAATAAGGAATGGAAAAAAATGCATGATGTGGTTGCTAAGATCCCTGGTAAGAACAAATCTATATGTGAAATTATGAAGAAGAAAAGAGAGACTCATGTTAGTTTTGCTGTTGTACCTCAAACTACAAAAGTTAGGGCCACAGTGCATTGATAAATGCTTAGTTGAGATAGAAAGCATTAATTTGAGGGTGGAAGATTTGAACAGAAAACATGTTCCGATTGACCACCCGTGGGTCTCCTGAAAGCGTTGAGCCTATAGAAAACTTCAGCAAGGGATCCCCTGAAACAAGCGACACCAAGCCATTTACTTCAAGGGATGGTGACACAGCTTTAGGTTTGGCATCTTATCAACTCACATCATCACAAGAAGAAGGGAGAGAACAGCACAATAAAATATTTTGAGAGACAGAGCATATTTACATAACTTGTATTACAGTATATTGTTATAATTTTTCTATTTTATTATTAGTTGTTGCTAATCTCTTACTGTGCCTAATTTATAAACTAAACTTCATCAGAGGTATGTGTAGGAAAAAAACATAGTATAAGTAGGATTTGGTACTATTTATTATTTCAGGCATCCCCTGGGGGTCTTGGAGCAAATGCCCTGAGGGCAAGGGGGGCTCAGTACTGCTGTTATCGGGACAACTGCTCTCTGCCTGCCTCTCCCCTGCTGGGCTGGTCTTTCTTCAAAGGCCAACAGGCTCCATCCTGCTGGTGCTCTATCTATTGAACTCTCGGTTTTTAATCACGCAAGCTTACATCAATTTCCTGCATGAAAAATGCCATTTCTATAATTTTCATAGGACATGCAATCATAAACCTCTATTCTGAAGGCCAAACTTTTATTTAATGTGTATCTATTTTTCTCATTCTGACTTCCTAGAATTCTTTCCTACATTCGCCTCTCAGGCACATTTGACTAACTGAATATACTTGATATTTTCAAGAAAATTTGCAGAATTACTACAAGGGAACAAGGACTGAAACAGCCAGTTAAAAGTCAGTAGAAAACTACTGAGGGCTCTGACTCTGATTTACCCCGTATCCCTGGTACCAAGGGCTGTGCTTAGCTCAGAGTGGCCACTCATTCAGAGTTTTTGAGTCAACTGCTGTGTAAATTTTCTGGATTTTAGATTTACAAACACAAAAGGCATAATTTCTAAACAATGCCTATAATTTAATACACCTATGACTTGACTTTGTTTCATTTTCTAGACTACCTATCTAGACTACATGCCTCCACTTTATTTCTGGTGCAGATGCTGTTTCCATGGATCAGTGGGGGTACCCAGGTGCAGGGAGAAGGAAAGTCAGTCTGTTTTAAGACTTCAACTGCACCTCTGAATTTCTTTTTCCATATCCATATAGTCTTTATTTTGAGATGACTTCACAAGCTCAGCCTATCTTAATTGCTAAACTTGGCTCCCATTAAAGGGAGTATCAAAACAGTTTCTGGTGAAAATTTTAAACTATGTCCACTTAATTTCCAAGCACAATGCTGAACATATTTTCAAATCAGATACTGACTCTGAAAATTTAACACCACAAGTTTAAAGAAACATATGTTGAAATTAATACTACAACCCCAAATAGAGCATGTTCTTGTTCTACTAGAGTGTGTGAATTAAATATTTCTGACGGAAAGAATCTCTTTGTCCTTTAATCTCATTCTACTGTGCTATATTTTACTCATTTAATTCCCAACCACCTGAACATGAAATCTTACAAAAGTAAAATAAAATAAGTAACTAAAAGTTGTATTAGCATCACATATGGCAGACAAATGCTCATTATCCATAACATGTGATAAAATCATTTAAATGAAAATTTAATAATTAAATCAATGAAAAATATGAACAAGTGTAGTCACATAAGAGAATCCAAATTGTAAACAAAGGTATGGAATATAATTATTCTTGATAGTAACTCAATATGTGCAATTTAAAAATTATTTTTATTAATTTAACAACTTTTTAAAATAATAGCAAATAATATCATAGTAAATTGTCACTAAGTTATTGGTGAAAAGCATTCTTTATTGCAAGGACCATTACAAATGTACCTTTTGGCCCTGGCTGGTGTGGCTCATTGGTTTGAGCACCCACCTGCAAACCAAAGGGTTGCCAATTCAATTTCTGTCAGGGCACATGCCTGGGTTGCAAGCCATGTCCCCAGTAGGTGGTGCTCAAGAGTCAACCACACATTGATGTTTCTCTCCCTCTTTCTCCTTCCCTTCCCCTCTCTCTAAAAAAGAAATAAATAAAATATTTTTTTAAAATGTTCCTTTTGGCCCTGTAACCCTACTCAGTGAAGTATCTCCCAAGAGAATGTTTCAACAGAAACAAAGAACTACCTGAATGATGTTCACGTTTATTGTAATAGCAAACCTAAGTATATCTAAAATATACTGTTAAGCACACAGTATAACAATTTAAAATATATCAACATGATCATTATGTAGATAGCAATAACTATGTTAATTTTAAGACCATATATAAAACATGGAAAGGAATTTAATTTAAATAAGCAGTCAAGAAAGAACGATAAGATGCCAAAAATAAGATGTAGAATTACGTGTATGTTTTTCCCAAAAAGGTTTTTAAATGTTGTATCGCATTTTCAATAATACCATTTAATCGTCATATGATTTATATAGAAGAGTGGAAGAAATGTTATCGTTGTTTTTCTTAGATTATTAAACATTCCCAAATCTCGTAATATTTATTTGAACATCGGAGGCACTCTTAAATCTTAGTTATTACTAGATATTCCATTTTAGTGTACTGCCAGTTCTGAGATTAATAGGTAAATGATGAATATGTATTTTATGGCCCTTTTTAATTTTTCAAGATTAGTTATTTGTGGGTAAACAGATCCATATTCTCATGTTAACTATTAAACAACATACACATATTTTAAAGGAACTCAGTTTTATAACTACCTGACAAATTCTAATCTCTAAACCTGGCAGAGATCTTTACAACTTGCATTTCTGCCTGTTTTGGGAGCTCATTTCACAGTTGTGTTATCTTGAACTCTCATTGTCAAGATATTCTCCTTCATATCTGATAGGTGACAAGTCTTATTTAATGTCTTTGGAGGTTGTCACCATGGTCACAGCTGGAAATCAGAGCACTCAGAGAATTGGTTTGCCTCACCCCATGCTCTTTGAATTTCATCTGTCTGGTCACATCAATATTCACCACTGCTGTTCTCTGTCCTTCATATCAGACATATTCAACTTAAAGATAAATTAAATCTCAGAAAAGAGTGAAAGGTAACATTAGACCACAAGGTATCCTGTAGAATCTTTATCCAAAATGGGTATCTGTTCCATCTGCCTATGGGAGCAGACAATACTGTTGCTGATTGAGTAACATGCTCACACAGTGTAAGAATGGAAGTCAAGGTAAGATTTTAAAATAAGTTTCAATGCTGTTAAGTATACACCTCCAAAAATGTAAATATAGTTAAAGTGGTGTTTGGGAAGAGTTGATTTTTATGTAAATATTTCCCTTTATTTAACAGATTATTGATATGGGCTTGCAACCACTCTGAGTGCTTTGCAAATAGGAACTCATTTAATCCTCAAAGTGACCCCAAAAATAAGTATTATTTCTTAAATGTGGAAACTGAGACACAGAGAGAGGTGAAATTACTTGCCTGAGGTCACAAGCTTGTGAGTGAGTGAAGCTGGACCTCAAATGGACTTCAGCTGGACTCCAGACTCCATGGTCTTAACCACTTCATTGAACTTCCTTTTGACCTCAGACAGAGAACCTCCAGCCTCCCTGCAGCTCCTTGCTGACCTCAGTGGGAACTTTAAAGCTGCAAATCTCCTGTTGCCTTGATGGGGATTATTTGGCAGCTCCAGTATTTGAAAGTCACAGAGAGCAATTGAGAGTTTAAAGATCGGTGAAGTGAATGAACAATTGAAAGTGTTTTCTTTCACTCTTAAAACCCCCCCTAACCACCTTCTTTTTAAAAAAAAGGATTTCAACATTTGTAAAATGTTAAGTTTACTTTTTTTTTTTCCTTTGCTTGTTTGCTGAGGATTTCTAGTGGCTAGTAAGAGGAAAGCAATCATGGTCAACCACGCTTGCCCTAAATTCTCCCCCGAATCACCCTTTTTGCAGAGAATTCATTGATATATGAAATAGATGATTTCTCCCTATACCAAATTTTGAGCAATTTCTAAGTTCTACGTAGGAGCCTTAAGTATTTAGAACCGTTACTTCATATACACCATCTCTAGTCTCTGTATTCAATGCCATCATCAGAAAACTGATCAACCGATTACCTCAGGTTACATAAAAAATCATTTTTTAAACCATCAAAACATTGAGAAGAGAGTGAGGTTGTGGGGGAACAATTGGCATGTCAGTAATATTGATTAGCCTTTGACACAGACATTTGTGTTCAAAGCATACCTGGTCAGTACAATTGTTTGGGTTTGAAAGTGTTTGTTTGGGGATCTGATTTTCAGTCATTTCTTTCTCAGCAGTCACATCTATGCAGTGTATTCTGTCTTTGAAATGTGCATACATTTTTAAAGGCTTCATTAAGGTACAATTCATACACCATACAATTCATCCAGTTAAAGTGTACAATTCAATAGTTTTCAGTATATTTACAGATATCTTCAACCATCACCACAGTCAGTTTTAGAATATATTCTTCACCTTAAAAAGCAACTTAAACCCTTTAGCTATCAACACTTACCCCTCTGCCTCCCCAACCTTAAGCAACAACTAATCTGTTTCCTGTCTCTATAGACTTGCCTATTTTGGACATTCCACATAAAAGAAATCATATAATACATAGGATTTTGTGTCTGGCTTTTTGTATTTCACATGTTTTAAAGGTTCACTCATGTAGCATGTACCAGGACTTCACTCCTTTTTATGACTGAATAACACTTTATCATATATGTATTTTTCATACTTTTGTCTGTTATAGATACATATACAAAATTTAGCAAAAATTTTAGTGCTACAATTCAAATGTATAAAGCTCTTACCTGGCCACTAATGAAACCCTCAGTGGAATTTAGACAATCCACCATATATTTTGTCTATATACAGATCCATGTTTTGGGAACATGAGTTACGGACAACAATTCTCAGCTCTCATATAGGTCTTTGGTCTTATGTCAATTTAATACTAATGTATGTCACTCGTACACAGCATCTATGGGATTTAATAACTTAGAACATGTGAGCATTTAAAATTCATGTTCCTCTTATACCATAGTATTCTCTTTAATAGTATGTGTATGATCGGATTTCATTCTGTATGTTAATCACTTATCACAGATATTTGTGTCTCAAACTACAATTTCCATACCATTAAAAACAGAACAACAGAATTAAGTCTTCCAAGGCCCAAATGCTCATAATTATCCCACACATGTTTGCAGGGCTTCATAAATTATTACTGCCCTACTAGTTTCAAATAAACTACTAAACATTGACTATGCAATGCAAAAGTGAGCTATGACATTTGGTAGACTTAAATACGATTTCATCAGAGAAATGCAAAGCTTAATTTGAAATATCTAGCACAAAAAGCATTAATGTAGAAAATATGAGAAATGTTTAATAATTAATTAGGACAAACATGGTGACTGTAGGCTTATGGAGATATTACAAGCAAGAAAGTTAACTTTATTGATGCTTTATTTAGGGTAATTCAATGTCATTCAGATGCTGGCAGACATTTTATCTTTAGCCCTAAGTAGGAATAATTATTAGGTTGGAAAAAGTAGCTTTCAAAATAACAAGAATTACTTCAAAAACATTTCCACTCTCCCTTTAACCAAATTTTGTATAAATTATTTTTTTAGAGACTTTATTTATTTATTTTTAGGGAGGGGGAAGGGAGAGAGAAAGAGGAAAACATCATGGTGTGGTTGCCTCTTGTGTACCCCTTACCAGGGACCTGGCCTGCAACCCAGTCATGGGCCCTGACTGGGAATTGAACCGGCGACCCTTTGGTTTGCAGGCCGGCACTCAATTCACTGATCCACTTTTGCCCTGAACCAGGGAAAATGTTGTATAAATTCCATAAAGAAAATCTTATGTCATTTTTACATTCTTTCTAAAGCAAAACAAACAGGTTATTATTTATTCAGCAAAAAATACTCAGTAAGTCCCCACTGTGTGCAAATCACTGTGCTAGGAGCTTTGGGAGTAAGAGGATGGAATTAAACTAAACAAAGTTGAATTCGATATGATCCACCCCATGGTTCCTTTCAGTCTACTGGGGGAGATCAGACAGGCCATCAAAGTGCCATAGGATGGACAGAAAATGAAAGTTCCATAATTAATATTCTCAGTGGCCCCCAGGGCTCACAGGAGGAAACAGTGTTCATAGAAGCTGTGATATTTAACTTAGGCGGAGAGTTTACTCTACGAAGTGAACTTTTCCTAATGGACCAAACCGTAATATTTTAAGAACATCCCAAATGAGTTTCTGGTGAGATTGCAGAAGCTTACATTCATGCTGGCACAATGAGAATCAAGAATTCTGAAAGTCAAAGCACTTCTTTGGGTATGTAAATACAGTACATTGAAGCACATCACAAAGGGCAAAGAAGGAGGAGGCATTTGGCAGAGCGAAACTCAGCAACAGGCTGATTATTCTACCAAGAGGACAGAAAAATGCTTTCTGGATGGAGTTCACAGTCCCAGGAAAAAAGAGCTGCCTTGGCCAGAGAGAAGTCCAGACACGGGTTTGAGACAACTCGTTAGAACTAGTCAAAGACAAGCTCGGAGAAAACTGAAGTTCAGATTCCCCGTGGCTGCAGTTGCAACAAAGAGGACCTTTGGTTACTTCTCCCACGTGTTCCATACAGAAGAAACAGCACAAGCAGAGAAATAAAAATAAGCCCGGGGAAGAGTGAGCAGTTCACTTTGGCTTAAGCAAACAATACATGCACAGAAACAGTGGCTTTACATGGAAAGAAAGGTTAATGGAGTCGCTGGAATGCCAAGTTAAGGCTTTGGGTCTGTGCCCTCAAGGAAATAAAGGCCTATTTTCAGTTTGTAAGCAAGAAAATGGCATACACAGAACTCTGAATTCAGGAGGCTATTCTGATAGGTGTGTGCAAGATAGATGGATCAGATAAGGAGGAATATGTTATCAGGATATTCTTATAATAGTCTGGGCCATCTGCCCCAGAGTGTCCTAGGAATACCTCTCCTACAAATTAAACCTCAGGAAGGATTCCGTGATGACTTCAGTTTGACTGATGTCATGTTATATTCACTCCTTGGAGATTCAGTATGTAAATTAGCATACTAAAGTTTCTGAGAAATCTCTCTGTTAAAAATCTAATCAAAAACAAAGACTGAGGACTTATCCAGATTAAAGAAGACTGATGAAACATGACAACTAAATAAAACATGTAATACTGGACCAGAAAGAAACCCAGACAATTATGGAACAGTTGTTGAAAACTGAATGAAGTTGATGGATTAGATATTATTGTACCAGCGTTGAGTTCCTGGGTTTTATCATTGTACTGTGGCAGTGTATGGTGCTAACATTTCAGGTGACTGGATAAAGGATACACAGGAATCTTCAAACTATTTTTTTCAAATTTTCTGTAAGTCTGAAGTTACTTCAAAATGAACCTTTAAAAAAATATACATTTTCACCCTGGCTGGTGTAGCTCAGTGGATTGAGCGCGGGCTGGGAACCAGAGGGTCCGGTTCGATTCCCAGTCAGGGCACATGCCTGGGTTGCAGGCCAGGTCTCCAGTGGGGGCCACAGAAGAGACAACCACACATTGATGTTTCTGTCTCTCTCCTTCTCCCTCCCTTCCCTTCTGTCTAAAAATAAATAAATAAAATCTTTAAAAATATTTATTTTTTTCCAATGGAAAAGTAATTTAAGAATTAAGAATGCAAATCAGAGGATAGTACCCCCAAAATATGACTGAGATTGGGCGCATGACTGTGAGAGGAGGTGAAGGAGATGAGCGTCCCCTTCAGCCTACGTGGCCGAGGAAGGCAGATGTGTCCATATCCGTCCAACAGCTGGGGGAGAGACCTGGGCTCACAGAGAGAAGAAATGAGTTTAGATTTGGACCCATAATGCATTTGACTCCATTATTGCTTTTACCATCTTTTGGTGGCATATTAATTTTTAAAGCCTAATTATCTGTTTGTGATAAAGAGCTATCCTCTCTTGCTCTTTCAGTCAGTATAGCTTCCCCAATGCAATAACTGGCTGAGAAAGGGAAGTTTGAGATAAAATCAATGTGAATAGCTTTCATTTAAAATTTATTTACATAAAATTTCACCAAATGCAAAAATAATTGAGAAGTCATGCAAACAATGAAACATGAACAATTAAAATCTTCAGGATACATAAAAACTTTTAATTAATTGACTAATCCAAATAAATAGAAAACTTTGTTCTAAGGATTGGCTGTAAATGACTTTAGAGCCAATGATAATAATTTTTTTAGATTGTAATTGGCATTTACTGGGTGTAGACTGTGTGGCTGGCATCTTCCTTTGAAGTATTTAATGCAAGCTAGGCTTTATTCATCTGGTTTACATAGGAAGAAGTTGGGACATAAAAGCATATCTTGTCCAAGGTTCTGTGGTGAGTGATTGGGAAGGAGCATCAAACGTTGTCTGATGGATGGATCCCAAAACTACCGTGCTTATTGAGGGTACTGTGTTAACACATTGGACAAAAAGTAAGATAGGTGTAAATGCATCTTTTTGTATACACTTTGGAAAGATATTAGAGTTCCAAGGAGTCAGTTTGCAAATTTTGTTATTCCATGTAAATCAAAATCTTCAAATGTGAGGTTTCTGTGTCCCACATGAACTGGACAGAGGAAACAAATCCTATTCCAAGTTATTCCCATAAATGGAGCTAATTATCAGAACAGAAATCCAAACTGCTAGATAATTATTTTAGGCAGGACTTTGGAAGAACTTTCTATGATTACACATGAACATGAAAATATGCCACGTCTGGAACTGCGTGAAAATAAATAGAGAAATCAGAGAGTGAGAATTCAACATATAGAAAGACTGCAGTCTCTTAGAGCCCTTCCCAACCATCAGGACTTTCTTCGGCCTCTGTAGCTCTCGGGTTGCTGGGAAGACCTGCGCGCACATCACCCAACTCTACTCAGAAATGTGCTCTCATGTGACTCTTTCTTTCCTGGAGTAGTTGGGGTATATTTAATTTTGATTTTTGTTACTGACCATTGAGTCAGGATTTACATTTGTATAGGAGATACACTGTAAGAAAGGAGTTAAAAATTTGACAACTTTCATATGGTAAGGAATTAATGAATTGCCAACATATAACTATATATACATTTTACATATATAATTGCATATATTCATGGGTATATTTATATATAGTTATACATATATATGTAACTACATATGGTTATATATACATATGTATTTAATAAGCTTGCAGCAGTGGCTAATGAACAGTCCTGTCAGCAAAGCACCAGTCAAAAATGTCTGCGATGCCGTAGGAAATAGGGTTGTGAGGGATGGGTTAGATGGTAACCTATGAATTTATTAGTCACAGTCATTCTCTGCCTAATGCAAAACCTGGCTCTGCCTCCTTCTAGTGAAGCCATAGACAAGGTACAGACTTCTGCTTGAGACCAAGGAAGCTCTCTCTGCCCCACAAACTGTGACCTGGAGAAAAGCAGAAGCTGGGTCATCCAGCAAGGATGCTTTCCCTGCCCTGAGAGCTGTCATGGGAAATGGACTTGGACTTTGGGCTGAGAAGAGGACAGTTTTCAAAAGGGAATGGCAGTTCCGGGTCCATCTTTAGCAGGTAGCAGAGGCTGTCCCAGCATGCTCCAGTCCAGGCTTCATGAAGGCAGATGGGTTGTAAGAATAGATGAGATATTTTCTTTGCTTTTCTTGTTCATAAAGAAGTATCAAGAAATGTAATTTCCCTTTTAAATTAAAAAAAGTCCAAAAAGTAGGTAAGATGCTGCAGATTGCTAAGTTTGTCATGCAGATTTCAAGTTTCAAGTTCTCAATACCTGTTTTTTACAATAAAATAAAACTCAAATATTTCAAGATAAAAAGTTGTTGTTTAAAAACTATTATTACCTGTGATTTAACATATTCAAAGTATTTTTATTGAAAAGATGTGGACAACCTTGATAAATTAAGTCATTTTAATTGAAATTTATTTTAATTCAGGATATTGACACTCGAAAACAAAAATGTATTTACTTGTTCAAAACTGACTCTTTTTACATTTCTTATTTTTTTCACCACTAACCTCTAGAATCCACATTTTAGTCTAGTGATTGAATTGAAATTTTTCTTGTCTAGGGAAAGTTAAATAAGACAAGTTAATGCCAGGCACTAATTAGAGCATTCAGTCTTGTGGACACAATAATATGCCCTGATTACCCAGACAAGTAACTTAAAAAGTAATAAATTCTGTGGTGATGAATCTAATCCAAAATATCAATAAATGCTAAGGCACTTCAGTGCCCTTTCCATTCTTATATTTGTCTTGTTTCAATTCCTATCAATATTCATAGGTTAAAATTCTGGCTACATGATGCCCAAAACATTCAGTTAGTTCACTTTATTCAACCCAGTTAATTCAAGATAAAAAAATATTCACCAACAAATTGACAAGCTAACTTTTCCAAAGTAATTAAAACAGGTCAGCCTCAGAAAGTCTTATAAATAATCTACAAAGCTAGCACTTCGATCTTATCTCATGATTCCTTCAATAAGTTGTTGTACTGCTTCCTTCCACTTAAAAAATAATCACCTTCAACATCCTATAGTTTCTCTCTCACCCCAGGGCAATGAACCTTATCTATGTCATCAAATCCAACTTCTAAAATATTGTCTCTGGCCTAGTGAATTTAAGAGTTAAAGTCATTCCTTTAAATTTAGAGATCAGTCATCCTCTGAAACTCCTACTAATTTACACCACAAAGCAGGTAAGCACTGAGGTCCCCAATGACCTCTCTCTATGTGATAGATAATCCTAAGGAACCCCTAATAATTCTTTCCCTCCAGTGTTTATGCCCTTGCATAATTCCCTCCTGTTAGGTGTGGGCAGCACCTGGGACCTACTTCTAACCAATGAAACGTGGCAAAGATAATGAGATGTCCATTTCATGATACATTACATTCTGTGACAAAAGGGATGAAATGGCACGCCCGTGATTATTTTATGTTATATAAAACTGGGCTACTGCACATGAGCAGGAGAGAATCAAGGGGTACAAGCTCTCTAAATGTCCCTGGCTGACTGGGTGGCTTCACATATGTGAAAGAAAGATCAGAGAGCACAGAAGAAAATAAAAGTCTGGTGAGAACTGAAAATTGCCTGAATTTTTAACGTACTCCACAACTCACACGTAGATACATCAACAGAGGGTAAAAGATTCCTAGTGTTAGGTATTTAAGCAAATATCTAATCAGTCATTGACCAACCACTAGGCTTTACAGTGGTGTACTCTAGGATCCCAGAATGAAAAATAAAATCAGGTTTTAAAAAACTGAGCAGAGGCTCTATTTAACATTATTTCTCAGGATTCCTCTTTTTCTTTCAATTGGGGATTGTTTCTTTGTGTTCCCATTATTTATGAGACTCTTCTTGTTTGCTTCTGCTTCATAAATTGAACTGTTTTGACTCCCTGACTTTGTGGTGTGAACTTCTATGGTATGAGGCATATGGTATGGTATGTGAGATTCAGTGGTGCAGTCCCCTTTATCACCCAAACTTGATGCTCTTGGGATGCCCTTTATGCTGTTTATGCTGGTTCTCTGGATAAAATTGGGTTTTGATTGTTGTTGGGTCTTTCCTTGGTGGGTCCTTCCCTCCAGCTGGTTGACTGAGGGTCACTCCACCCACCACATCTTGTGTGCTGTTGTGCAGGTGCAGACAGGTTGTGCCGAAGCTGACTCTTCTGTTTGTCTGAGGTTACAAGGCTTCTCTCTCTCTGTCACTCAGTTGTTTGTTCCAGGTGGTTTCTGCACAATGAGTTGTGATTCCAGATTGGCCCTGGGAGGAGGTCAGTGTGACTTCCATTCACTCCTCCACCATCTCCTCTTTCTAAGCAGAGGCTTCAAAAGCCACATATTAAGATTAATCCCAGACAAGTTATTTAAAACAAAATAACCCTCAGGTGGAAATAAGAGTTTCTATGATATATTATCTAAAATGACCAGTTTAAAAAAAATTAAGACATGCAAAGAAACAGAAGAATGTGACTCAAACTCTGGGAGAAATTGTCTCTGAGTGCTTTTGGATGTATTTAGCAGGCAAAGTCTCCAAAGCACTAATTATTAAAATGTTCAAAATTAAAAGAAATCATGTTTAAATCATTCAAAAAATGTGGTGGAAATGATTCAACAAGAGGAAATTGCAAGGAAACAAATTATAAAAAGAACCAAATAGATATTCAATAATTGAAAAGAATAATAATAGTAAATGAAAAGTTCACTAAATGTATTTAATCAGAGATTTGCAATGGCAAAAATAATAATAATTAAGCTTCAAGAAACAAATAAAAATTATCCCAATCTGATGAACAGAGAGGGAAAACTTGAAGAAAAATGGGCAGAACCTCAGAGATCTGGAGACAACATAACATAACATAAATGTTACTTAGGGTCCTAAAAGGAAAGATGAGAGAAATAGTGGCAACAATTGTTTTTTTAAATAATGACCCACAGCTTCTCAAATTAAATATAAAAAATTGATCTACAGGCTTAAGCTGAAAGAACTCCAACTAGGGTAAACAATAAACATAGGAAGATCCGCATTAGAAGCACCACAGTCGAACTGCTGAGAGTCGAAGGCAAAGTCCTGAAAGCAGTGAAAGAGAAACAACTCATCTGTACAGAGAAATCATTAAAAATTAACAGCTGACCTCCCATTAGGAGCAATGGAAGCCGGAAGGCAATGAAATGGTGTATTTAAAGTGCTAAAAGAGCCCTGGCCAGCATGGTTCAGTTGGTTTGGTGCCATCCCACAAAGCCAAAGGTCACCGGTGTGATTCCTGGTCAGGGTACATGCCTGGGTTGCGGGTTTAGTCCCCAATCTGGGGCATGTACAAGAGGCAATTGACCTATATTTCTCTCTCACAGTGATGTTTCTCTCCCTCTCTCTCTCCCTTCCTTCCCCTCTTCTCAAAATTAAATAAATAAAAGATTGTCTTTTTTAAAATGTTAAAAGAAAAAAATATCAACTAAGAATTCTATTTCCAACAAAATGAAGATGAAAAATGAAAATGAAGTCATTCTCAAATAAAGACTGAGAAAATTTGTTGCTAGCTGACATGCCTTACAAGAGATAATAAAGAAAATTCTTCAGACTGAAAGAAAATAACACCAGAAAGTAACTTGAATTTAAAGGAAGAAATAAAGAGCATCAGAAATGATAAATATGTGGATAAATGTAAAAGACTACCTAAATGTATTTCTTCTCTTTTCTTCTCCTAATTTATTTTAAAAACATAAGATTGTATAAAATAATAATTACAGCATTACATTGTTAGGTGTTTAAGATATGTCCATGTAAAATGTGTGACAATAATAGTGGAAGAGAAGAAAAAGGAAACAGAGCTGTACAGGAGCAAAGTTTCCATAGTTTACCAGAATTAAGCCAATACTAACTTGAAGGTTAAGTAGACTGTGGTCAAGACGCATATTATAATCCTGAAAAGAATCACAAAGAAAATTACCTTAAAAACATAGTAAAAAAATTCAACAGAAAAATTTGGATAGTACAAGAACTCTAAACAAATAAAATTTTGTTTAACACAAAAGAAGGTCGTAAAAAAGAAAAAGAAACAAAATGATATTAAGCATATGGAAAAATGGAAAAATCACATATGTAAATCCAAGTATATGAATAATTATGTAAATGTGAATGGACAAAACACTAATCAATCTAATCAATACATTGAGTTTTTTCTTAAAGCAACAAGATCCACCTGAATGCTAATTTAGAGGTACACACTTTAGATTAAAAGACAAATTAGTTGAAAGTAGTGAGAAAAGGATAGTCCATCCAAATAGTAACAATAATAGATCTATAATTAATATCAGAAAGAAATAGACTTTAAGAAAAGAAATATAATCAGTAAGAAGGGATTTTGTAATCATAAAGAGATTGATAAACTGAGACAATATATGCACACCTAACAAAAGAACCCAAAAGACATGTAGGATAAATAGAAAGTTTGAAAATATGGTTGGATAGTTTAATACCTTACTCAAAAATAATTGTCAAACGCACAGAGAATTAACAAGCGTCTAGAAGACCAGCACAACTTTACCTAACTGACATTTAGAGAACGCTCCACCCAATAGCAGTGTGCACATTCTTTTCAAGAGCACACGAACGTCTTTCAAGACAGACCATATGCTAGGCCATAAAACAAGTCTCCATTGAAATTATTCAAAGTATGTTCTCTGAACATCAGATAATTGTATGTAATGGAAACAAATGCATAACATATTGTAAATCATGGTAGACAGCCAACAATTTCTAGGGAGAAGTTTAGAGCTACAAATGGACACGTCAAAAATTAAGAACATTTTAAACAAACAATTTAAGTGTTCACCTGAAGAAACTAGAAAAAGAAGAGCAAACTACCCCAAAGCAAACAAAAGGAAGACAATAACAAAGATCAAAGCATAAAAGAAGAAATAATAACAGAAAAACAATAGGGAAAATCAATATAACCAAAGGTTGGTACTTTAAAAAAATCTACAAAATTTATAAACCATTAGATATATTGATTAGGAAAAAAATAAAGACTATGTAAATTACCAAAATCAGAAATTAAAAAAGAGATATCCCTTTTGACCTTATAGAAATGAAAAGGATTAAAAGAGAATACTATGTATAACCTTATGGAAACAATTTAGATAACTTGCATAAAATGTACGAAATACGAAAACTGACTGAAGAAGAACTATAAAATTTGAATAGCTCAACCAAGAAGGAATAAATAAAATGAGTTAATAATTAAAAATCTCCCAATGTAGGCTTAGGCCTAGACAGCTTTACTGGTAAATTCTATCAAATATTTTAAAAATATATAATACCAACCCTTCACAAACTTTTCAGAAAATAGAACAGGAAGGAGCACTCCCTTTCTGTTCTATTAGTTTAT
Organism: Micronycteris hirsuta; assembly: GCA_004026765.1. NCBI lineage: Eukaryota > Metazoa > Chordata > Mammalia > Chiroptera > Phyllostomidae > Micronycteris > Micronycteris hirsuta. The sequence goes on from PVJI01001857.1 coordinate 20,543, forward strand.
TACTAAGACACCCAAACCTCACAAGATATCACAAAAAAGAAAACTGCAGACCAATATCTCCTGTGAACACAGACACATAAATCCTCAGTTAGGTATTGGCATGCTGAATCCAGCAACATTTACCAGTATTATTTTCACATGAAAAACACAACGGCATATGCATTTCACGTCTATTAATGCAGTTATAATTTCTTTTAAAAAGACAGACAACAATAAACAGTGGAGAAGACGTGAAGAAACTGGAACTGTCGTACATGCTGGTACTAATGTAAATGATGCAGCTGCTTGAAAAGCAGTCAAATAGGTTTTCATGCAATAAAATTTAAAGTTTCTATATAAACCCACCATTTTCATTTTGGGTGCATATCCAAAAAATAACACATACATCCACACAACACTCATACGCAAATGTTCATAGCAGCTTACTTAAAGTAGCCAAAAAGCAGAATCAACTATAATATCCACCAACTGATGAATTGCATACAGCACAATGGACTTTTATCCAGCCCTAAAGAGAAACGAAGTGATGGCACACAATACGACATGGACGAATCTCAAAAACATTACGCGAAGTTTAAGAAGCCAGTCACGAAAGACCACACATTATATGATTTTATTTAGATAAATTGACACAGGTCAATTTAAAGAGCTAGAAAGTAGATTGGTGGTCCTTCGGGCAGTGGGAGGATGAAGAGAGAAGGAGTGGGAGTGACTACTAATGGAGCAAAGTGAAGGCTCTGAAGTTAGATTGTGGTGATGTTGGCACAGCTCTGTAGTCACCTACTGAAACCACCGACTTTTACACTCTAAATTTGGGGAGTTTTATGCTGTGTGAATTATGTCTCAATAAAGCCATTTTTTTATTTTAAAAAGTATCAGATACTATGACCAAGGTGGGTTAATCCCAGGAATGCAAAGTTAGTTAATATCTAAAAATGTACTCTTTCCCTGCTTTTTTTGTACTAAAAATAACTGCAATAAACAGAGATAATATCATCATTTTAGAAATATTTTAAGAGACAATACATCATCCCTTTCTTTCTTTTTGATTTAAAAATCAAAACAGGAAAACGATACAGAAAACAGATGAAAGCAAATCAGAATGTAAGTTTCATTCCTTACAAATCCAACTCCTCTCCAACTCCTGTTCCCAGATGAGACACCCTCATCGCTGGACAGCCAGGCCTCCCTGTCCACGGGGCCACGCTGAAATAAGTGGCAGAAAGCACACACTACATGCTTTCTACAGGCAGGCTGGCTCTCTCATCCCCATCTCCAAGTCCCTCCAAATAAGGGAAAAGTACTGAACTCAAGTGCTCCTAAAACTTACTAGAGAAAAGTTCATCCCTCCAAATGTATACACAAGGAACAGAGACAGGTGCCACAAATTCAAGTAGTTTTGCAGAGCTACTTACACTGGACACAGGAAAATCATAATATTTCTTAGTTTCATAAAGAAATGTTTATGGAATGAATAACTGATTAAGGATAATTGCATTTAACAATGTAGTACTGAATTTTTTTTATCCCATCTGGAATACTTTTTAAGTACCCTCCATTTTTGTATATTGATGCAGTGGCAGCTTGGAAGTGATTAAGACTTTGCAATAAAACCCTGCCTCATCCCAACATCCCTTGGAGATTAACCCCTGCTTCCCAGGGTGGGTGGTGTTAAATGTGATCACAGAGAGTGACCAAGTTCTGCTTCACTACTCGTCACTCATACAGAAGGATGCATGTTGAATTAGTTATTTAAAGATACATAATCTCTACTACTGGATCTTATGGGAGTCAATTCAACCCTCATCATATCAGTTTTTGTCAGTAGTAGAATGGAATTGGATTGGAATTCCAGCTCTACCATAACCTGGCCAAACTTTTCAGAAGTTTCTTTCCTTCATGTTGCAAGGCTTGGAGACGATACATATAAGGAACAAAGCACAGTGATTGGCACATAATATGCACTCAATAAATTTTAGTTAGTAATAATGATGTCACAAGCACCAGCATGCCCATACAGAAAAATTAGCTCAAAATTCACAAGCTGCATGGAACTCCTCTCAGAAAAGTGCTACATGAATGTAGACATTACATATAACATTATTATACACAGAACGGCAAAAGCACTGTCTCTCCCTGGCAACAAAGAAATAACTAGCTATAGATTTTAAATAAAATTTTCTGCAACAGTAAAAACATCAAGAGACTAACAGAATAATGTATATCTGAGTACTTATGAGATAGCTAACATATTTTCCAAGCAACTGTTTGCAAAAGTTAAAAAAAAAGAAAAGAAAAAACACCATCATGGGTGATCCAGGGAACAGTAACAGAAGGGCACAAGAAAGAGAATTGGCTGTGTGATTTCATTCCGTCCAACAGATAAGCAGCCAGCAGTTTTGCATTAGAATGCTTTTGCTTATCCCATTTACAATGGGCTGGTAATCCTATAAATATTTATTGCTGAACTAAAGAAAGCAGCATAAGCTTTTACCCTTTGAGAAAGGTTTGTAACCCACACAGTGGCAGTGAACTATGAAACCGTGATGATTTGGTTACTTCTTAATATGTTAAAGGCTAGACTACCCTTGGCGCATGGAGTCACTGAATGCAGTCCAGTCAGAGGCACGCTCCCGGAGGGCAATTGTGAACATATGCTTCAGGCAGCGGGCTATCAGTGCCACAGCTGCTCTCCACCCCGGCCTGAAGCGGGACAATGTGGAAGCCACAGATTAGCAGATTTAACCTCGCATTGTTGGGACTAAGGATCAATCCTTTATGAATAGACTGAACAAAGGAACAGAAGAAGAAAGAAGTGGGGGTGGGGCCCTCTCCTTGGGACGATTCTGTATGCGTGCACAGTACCTATTGTTAATCCTCCACTGTGGCTTGGAGGAAATAAACTGACACTTCCTTTGAAAGGGATGGCATCACTTAAGCAATAAATATATTTTATTTCTAATTCTATATTCTGTAACTGTTGAATAAACAAAAATAAAAATATATCACTGATGGGTTTGCAGATGTTTTCATATCCTGTTTACTCCCCAGAAAATTTAGGCTTCTAATAATAAAGCACACAAATGAAAAGACCAAATCTATGATAACTAAACAGGATATTTCATTATGAACTTCTTCTGCAACCAGAACAAAGAGGAAAACCCATGCATAAATATTGCCATCCTCACATTTTAAAAAGTTATGGCACCCCCTTAGAACTGTACATCACGACACCACTTGTCTCTCTTGCTCTGTTTGGAGGGCTGCATACCAATAGGCAGTGAAAACGGATCCATTGTCTTCATGTGCACGCATGTGTGGTGTGTGTAGTACATAAACATTTTTAACAGTTGAAGTGAAAACTCAGAATCTACTTATGAATTTGAAGATTGGGATTTTTAATGCAGGAATTCTATAAAAGGGAAATAATTCTCTCTTAAACAACTGCTCTATGTCTGGTACCTTTCCCGACACAGACAATACTCAGAAAACAAGAGAACAAGACACAAGCTACTGTGAAAGACGTATTTTTGACCAAGTAATTGCAATCCTGATGAATGTTACCTAAAGTGATGGATGCATATTCCCGTCACCAAGGGCAAGGAGATTCTACCTGTCCCCAGTTAACCAGAACACTGATCTCCGACTAAGTGTTAAGAGTGCAGGTTCTGCATCAGAATGCCTGGGTTTGAATCCCAGAAAACAATTAGCCTGTATGACCAATAATTAGCTCTATGACGTCAGCCAAGTTTCTTAGCCTCTCTCTGTTCCAGGTTTCTCATCATTAATGTAGTGATAATAGTATTACCTACCTCCTAAGTAATACACCGTTGTAAGGATTAAAGTGAGGATTCTTCTCAAAGCAGTCACACAGTTCCAAGAACATGCAAGCAAAAGCTGCACAGTCTCTTGAGTCCTAGTCTTAGAATTTTTTGAACTTCACTTCTGCAGCATTCCACTGGTCAAAGCTAGTCACAAACACCAAACCAGATTGAAGGGATGGGGAAATAGAGTCCACTTCTTCATAAAAGGAGTTGCAAAGCACTGTGCAACTCCTTCCACATGCGGGAGGCAACCAATCGATGTTTCTCTCTCACATCAATGTGCCCCTCTCTCTCCCCCTTCCTCTCTCTAAAAATGAATAAAAACATATTCTCAGGTGAAGATTAAAGTAAAAAATAATAAAATTTAAAAAATAAAATATTTTTAAAAATTTATATTCCTTACAATGTGTTCACCAAAATAAATGTAGTAACCATTCATCACCTACAAAGTTATTATATTATTGACTATTTTCCCTATACTGTTTATTACATCCCTGTGACTTATTTTAAAATTAAAAGATTAATTTAAATTATTCTCAGTAGAAGGAAGGATACATTTAAAAGGAAATTGATTTTTATTCCAAAGGCCAGACTATTCATTTTCTTGGCTATAGTTCAAACAACATGTTCAACAATTCTCTGAGTGGAAATATTGGATATAAGTGGTGTCTAGTGTCTTAAATTTCAAAGTACTGGGGTTTATTTCTATTTTTTCTGAGTTATTTCATTCCTCATGTTTGTGGTGGGTAATAATGTATGTGATGTTACCACATGATGAGTGCCTTTCAAATTTTGAATTTTTGAGTTGTTTGGGATCATCCTCTAAAATTCAAGGTGTCTAGATTAATTAAAAGCACACATATACCAAGCACTGACTTGTGCCAGAGATGGAAAGAATTAAAACCATGGTCCTTGCTCTCTAGGACCTCATGGCACTTAGGTAGCCTTTCAGGAAGACATCACCAGGTAAGAGTAACTCAGTGCGGTACACACTAACATAAAGTAAGAGGGCTAGAAAGCAAGGAAACCGGGAATGGCGAAGCTATTGGTTAAATCTGGTGAAACCAGAAAACGTTTCACAAATGAGCTGGCATTTGAAATAAATCTTGAGAAATAAATAGAAATTTACCAGTAGATGAGTTAGGGACCAGCACTCTGGTCAGAGAGAAGAGCATACAGGATTTTCAGGGCAGTATAATGACACAGCTAAGCTGAAGACTCAACAGGAAAGATGGCGAACGGTGAGGGTCTGACAGGTGCTGGGCTCCCTATTCTACGCAAAGGGCACACATGGGGCATGATATCAGGTTGAACCACCTGAAACTAATATTTCAGTAGGTCAAAAGAATCAAGCATTGGAATTTCAGGGATTCGAACTACTAAAATTCATCTGGATTCTGAAACTAACTTCAACTCTGGCATTTTGAAGTAACTTTGTCTAACCTGACACATTTGCTTGGAAGAAAAGGAAGCCTGTTAAACATTTTTCGGGTAAAGAACGGTTTGCTGAGGGAAAATGAAAATAGCTCTCCCAGAAGTCCAAGAGCAAGAACTGGACCCAGTTGAACATCGTGGAAAATAAATAGAAATGGCCTCCACTCGGCCCTCACCACAGCCTTTTTCCTGTTGATCTATTCCAGTTCTCCCTTTCTGTCAGTTGACTTCCTTGCCTTCCTCATGGTGTCAGCTCCTTCATGCCTTCAACTTACTACAGACAAGGCATCCCCGGCCCTTCTCCAAATCATGACCCTGTGGCCTGAGCTTTCTCCATCAACTGGGAATGTGCACACATGTCTTCAAACCCTGTAAGGGTCAATCCGATTGGCCCAGCTCATCTTTGGGTACTAGGCTATAAGTCACAGCCAGTTAATAAGCTAACCATCTCCCTTTGGGTCCACAACTCACCACCAGGTTGGTTATATGTGATATGGGAATAGCACAGCTACTCAATGGTAAGGAATGTGGGTGAGGCCACTTCCCCGAGAAGAGGATGTGGCAGGCAGGCTCCCATCCCCCAGTAAGATTAGGACAGGGCCTCGGGGTGGGTTCCGGAGGTCTGAGAGGTCCTAATCTCTAACATTTCATTTTTAGTTCTAAGATCATCTAAGAAACGAGTGTTTAATATCATCACCCAGAACTCCCAAATCCTCATCGAACCTGACATTTCTGGGTTAAATAATTCCTATCATTGCTTGAGTTTGAGCCCAAAGGATGGGGAAAAAGCACTAATTAGGTAGCAGCGGCATCATGCCCTGTCTTATTATATATGCCATATTAGGCAGACTTGAATATCTGCTTTTTAGTTTTGTAAAATAAAAAAGTCTCTCTTACAATGTCAGTAGCTACTAGGAAAACAAGTGAGCTGCAGAGCAGGCAGTGGCTTTTCTTATTAACTTTATGTCATTTTGTTGCCACCATTAGTAGCCTTTGCACACAGAGCCTGTTATTTCTGTACAGGAAGTAAGGTAGATTGACTAGCAATAAATGGCCTCGTAATGAAGTGATTATGTTAACATGTGTAGATTCTAGTCTGGCTCCAATAAATATCAAATAGAGCATGAGACAAATGTCATAGAAGATTCTTTTTCACTTCCTATGTAGTGTATAAGTACAAGAAAAATCCATTCAACTGTCACTAATAAATGCTCTTAATAAATGAAATGTCATCAGGCAAAATCGGAACTTGGTATTGGTTTTTACAAAATAGCCCTCATCCCTGAAGCTACTCTCAGAGAAATCTATAGTCTCCTTCCTCAGCAAATCTACCTAAAATGCTTTTTTTACATCTATTAAATTGTTCCTTGCACTGAGGAGCTGGAAAGAGAAGTTGAAAGGCGGTAAGCAGGAGAACTGGAGTTCTCTTAGCCTCATTTTCTTTCCTCTTCATCTCCTACATTTTTATTTCTTTGGGGGAGGATTGCCAGCAATGTGAGACTTCCTGACAGTTGCCGACATCCCTAAGATGCTGTATGTAATATGTCTCTCCCGCCTTAGAGGAGAGTCTACCTGGGTGGAAATGCATACTAGGTCCCCTGCACAATGGTGTCTGACCTTCAGAATACAGGACCTCGCTGAAGCCAGAAGTTTCACTCATTGTCTCTTAGTACCTTCTTCTTTTCTTGTCTGTTTTTTCTTCTATTTCATTCATTCAAGTATCTGTCCATCCATCCATTCATCCATCCCATTCACAGCACTTATTGTATACCTTCTGTGTGTACATCATGTGCAGAAGACCAGAATTTACCTCAACACCAGCCGTACCAAAATTCCTGGAGAGCAAAGTCCAGAAATGTGTATATTTAACAAACTCTAAAGATAAGTCTAAGTCTTGGACATGTGTGAGTACACCTTATTTAGAGATTACTAATATGTACAACCTGGATTCCTATCACCAAGGATATCACCCTTTTGCTTGTCCCTGTTCACTACTTAAATCTTACCCCTATCCTTTTCCTCCCTCAAAGTGAAAAACCAAACTAAAACAAGAGCCAATATTTCTAAGGCTTTCTTCTAACATTTATAATGGAAATAAATGCTAAAATTCACTTAGAGGTTAATGAAAAAAATGATGTAATTTTCCCACCATGTTCATGGATCCCCCTGCACTCCATCCACAAACCACTTGGGTGTCTTTGGACCTTGCATTCAAAAGACCTGGAAGCATAGACTTTAAAGCAGTGTAATGGAGTGGAAAAGGCACCGACTTATTTTAGAATCAAGTGGTCTTAAGTTTGGATCTTTCTCCAGAATCCACTAGCTTTAGGACCTTCAGCTAGAAGTTACTTAACTTCTCTAAGTCTTAGTTTTTTATAGCTCTCAAACTCATTGAAAATGGAATGAATACTTTATACTAATAGTTCATACTTTTAAAATTTAATTAGATGACATAGACTGTAGTCTGGGATGCTGTAGATGTTCAAAATATGTTCAGTGTATATCTGTCAATCTGTTCCATGTCAATAGTAGTTACCTACAGCATCCTTAGGCCCAGAAAATTTATATTATATTAGCTCACTTCCACCACATTAGAAAGTCCTGCATTTGGTTGAAATTTCTGTTTATTCGTTGCATTTTTAAATGTGTGTGTGCAAGTGCGTGTGTGTATGAGCCCAACCCTGAAATTCATGATTCCTTGTAAGTCCACCAAAGGTTCAGTTCCCAACCAAGTCTCCGAATCTTTCAAAGGCCATTTCAGAAAGTGCACTAGTTTGGGCACGAAGATGAGAGTCTTGAATTCTTCACCTTTAGTGTGAGACTCACCAAGGAAGAAGTTACTGGTGACTTTAAAGTCAGCAGCGGACGACAGATACTGCCTCCAGTCTCTGCCGAGGGGACGAACCTGCATGATCGGACTGGGTTACACTGTACAAACATGCATGATGCTCCACATTTATCCAACAGCAGACAGCCCATCTGAATTCCTCACATGGAGGCCAATGATGCCTGATGTAGATCTGGACTTGTAGAGAATGTTTTCTCTTCCCACTTAAATCTCAAAGGGTCAGTTGAGCCAGGGCCCCAGCCCCAGACTATCTTGTACTGTTCAGAGAAACAGGAATGTTCAGGTTACTGAGCACTATGTAATTTAATTTAGTAGAAGGGAAGCATAGTTTTTTATGTATATTCCATTTTTTCCATAACATATTGTATGATGATTATACTTAACAATACTGTATTGTATTTATTATTGCTGAATTACAGTTGTCCCCATTTTTCCCCATCACTCTCCCCTTTCCTATCCAATCCCCCACGTCCCATAACTTTTATGATGAGAGAAAATTAGTTCTTATTTCACACCTATGTGTGCATGCGCATGCACACACAAACACACACATTGAACCTAACAAGACTAGAAGGGAATTGCTCTGCAGAGGTGTCATTCTGAAAGCCATCCTTGGACAATTTGTGTCACTTTATCCTGACATGCTGGTCCCCCCAACAAAGGAACAGTTTATCTCAGAAGTTCACCAGGGGTTGTTAAAAGGAGAATATTGTACTCTCCAATGCAACTTGTTTAGAGACTGGAAGCTCCACACTGGTGTAACAAGAGGTGAATGAAAATATCTTCTCTACTGTTTCTTCTATATTTTTCATTTGACTTGCTTGTTAATTTGTTCTCTGTCACAGGCACAATGTTTTCTTTCACAGAAGGATCCCTCTTCAGGAGGCTTAAAATTCTTTCCTTATCAAAAATCACTTTTATAGCCACCAATAGCATGCTAAATGGATTTTCCAGGCCCAAAACGTAAATGAATGAGCTCTCTTGTCAGGAAAATACAGTTTACAAATAACAAATGGTGAAATCAGTGTAATAGACTCCTTGGTCAAAAGTAAATTTAGTAATAGGCACTTTAAGGAAATGTGTGGACATGTAAGCTAGATGACAAATGGTTCTATCAAAGTCTGGCAGATTATGATCAGTTAAAACAGTCCAGCAAAGGACCTGAATAGAGATTTCTCCAGAGGACATACAGATGGACAATAGACATGTGAAAAGATATTCAACGTCACTGATCATCAGAGAAATGCAAATTAAAATCACGAGATATCACCTCACACCTGTCAGAATGGCTATCATCAAAAAATCAACAAAAAACAAGTGATGGCCAGGATGTGGAGAAAGGGGAACCCTTTTGCAGTGTTGGTGGGAATGCAGATTGGTGCAGCCACTGTGGAAAGCAGTATGGAGATACCTCAAAAGTTAAAAATGGAACTGCTTTTGACCCAGTGATCCCACTTCTGAGAATTTATCTGAAGCGCCGCTATGTTCATTACAGCATTACTTACAATTGCCAAGATATGGAAGCAGCCCAAGTTTCCATCAGTAGATGAATGGATAGAACAACTATGGGATATTTACACAATGGAATACTTCTCAGCTGTAAAAAAGTAGAAAATTTTACTCTTTGAGATAGCATGGATGGACCTAGAGAACATTATGCTAAGTGAAATAAGCCAGTCAGAGAAAGACAAATGCCATATGATTTCATGCACATGTGGAATCTAATGAACAAACTGAACTAACAAGCAAAATAGAGACAGTCTCATAGATAGTGAGCAGGCAGATAGCTCTGGTGGGGAGGTGAGAAGGTGGAGGAATCCAGCAAAAAGGAAAAAGGCCTCATGGACAAGTGTGGCAATTGCAGTGGGGAGGGGGCATAAGGGGGATAATAAAAAAAAAGATAAAGAGAAGAAAGAACACAAAGACTATGCATATAGAAGAAATATACAAGAATTTCTTGTGGAATCTAATAATAGACAATAATCAATACTCAAAAGGGGGCTACAACACACATCCAAGAGGATTAAATCACCCCTGCTCTGTAACTGACATTGCACTCATCAGCTGTATCTTCTGAATCTTCGCCTAAGCTGTCCCTGTGCAAGAAGAGTCTCCCTTCATCATTTGAACATGAGGCTTCCTCCTTACTTAATTTTGGTTTAAAGTTCCTCTGTCCTGGAACATCTTCACTAATCAACCATTTATCTAACATCTTCACTAAGCAACCATCAGTCTAACATTTGACCAAATCTCCTTAACAATAAAATTTTGCAACCATTTAAAAAAAAAAAAAACTGTCTTGGGAAAACCATATCATCCTTTTTAAATTTCCAAGAGAGGATCCAGACTGAGTTCATCTGTAGTTCACCTGTGTCTCCTAACGACAGTGAGTTCCTTCACTCTCATTGCCTGGTTTCTTCCAATGTCTAGCAGAGTGTCTGATACATGGTTAGCTTTCAATAAATATCCATTGAATGAATAAATAAAGAATGAATTTAAAAATATTTTAAATGAGTAACGGTGTCCCAACAGTTAAAGAAACCATAGTGCAACCCATAGGGTTGGGTTGTGTCCTCCAAAACTTCGTGTTGAAGTCCTAAGCTCCAGGACCTCAGAATGTGACCTTATTTGGAAATAGAGCCATGCTCATATAATTATAATGAGGTAAAGTTGGAGTAGCATGGGCCTGTGATATCATATGACTAGTGTTATTATAAAAAAGGGAAATTTGGAGTCACACAAGAACATCACATGAAGAATGGAGTGCCACAAGCTAAGGACCTAACAGAAGGTGGGAGAGGCCTGGAAAGATCCTTCCCAAGCACCTTCAGAGGGAACATAGCCCTACCGTCCCCCTGATCTCAGACTTCTAGCCTCCAGAACTGTGAGACAATGAATTTCTGTTGTTTCAGCCATTCATTTTTGCAATTACACATCTGCATGCAGGAAGGAGTTGGTGTGAGGCCCTCTGATAGGTGCTGTTCTGGTAGGTAATGTGGAGGAGTCTAGTGCAGTGGACTACGAAGTAAGACCAAGCTTCGCTCAACAAAGGTCAAGCCTAGCACCCTGCCACTGATGTATCATGATGGAGTTCTACTTCAGTGTCAAGTTTTGCTGCATAATCTCTGTTTTTTTCCTAAAAGAAATCCCAGAAAACTGAACTGAAAATCATGCCTTCAATCAAGAGACATGCAGTGTTGGGCCTTCAAGGATTATCTCTACCATCGGTTCACTATGGAGAATTCCAGAAAAGCTGTCCTGACTCTTTCAAAAGTCACCAGAAACCAATATCATGCTTATTTCCAATTGTCTACACTAGCCCAAGCAGAAGTTGCTCTGGGGGTGACTGCCTGGCCTCTGCAGGATGGAGGGTTGGTGAAGCAAAATGGAACAGATTATGCTATGTGAACTTAGCACTGAAACTTTCCCCAAAGCACCTGTTATACTTTCACTCTGGCATGAATCTAACATTTATTTTGTTTACCTCTTTTACAACAAAGGATAGATTTTATTTTTGTTTATTCGTACACACATGCTTTTCTGAACATTTACAGTTTGGGGATGTTTATTATCATATATTTCAAATTAACAGAAAATAATTTAACAAATACCCTGTACCAAGATAGGACAAATGCCAACATTTTGTCATTTTTGTTTTGTGTATTTTCTATTTTTTTAAAGATTGTATTTATTTATTTTTAGATAGAGGGGAAGGGAGGGAGAAAGAGAGGGAGAGAAATATTGATGTGAGAGAGAAACATCAAGTGGTTGCCTCTTTCTCTCCCCCAACTGGGGACCTGGCCCACAACCCAGGCAAGTGCCCTGATAGAAAATCGAACCATTAACCTTTTGGTGTGTGGGATGACGCCCAACCCACTGAGCCACACCAGTCAGGGCATCAGGTATGTTTAAAGAAAACTTTATTGACACCACTAAAGTACCCTTGCACCACACTTTCTTCATCCTCCCTCAGAGGTAGTCATTATCCTAATGTTGATGAGCATCCTTTCCCTCGTATCCTTATCCAATCAGTGAATATGGAATTACTCACCACATAAAGATGATAGTTTCTTTTAATATCTTCTATTTACCATGTTTTTTCCCTTTCTTTCCATCTTTTCCTTATCCGCTTTCTGTGAGATTCATCAATTTTCTTTATTCTCTTCATTCCCCTTCTGCTAGTTAAGGAATTATGTATCTATTTCTGGTCTTTTAGTACTTACCCTTAAGGTTTTACATGTGTACTTGATTTTTAAAATCTAAACTTAATTTATATTTTTATCTTCCCTTCAAACACAAAAATGACATGAAGTCCTTTATACTTTACTTCAAATCATCCTTTTTCCATTTGCTATGTAATTTTGTCTGGTATTTTAGGTCCACCTTGTTTATAATGATCACAATTTAGTAACTACTATTTTTTTAGCCACTGTTTATTTGGATGACATACTTATCAATTTTTTTTTTTTGCTCACTATTGTTTCTTGCATAGCACTCAATTTGTTAGGTTCAATTATCCTGTTCTTTTTTTTTAATATATTTTATTGATTATGCTATTACAGTTGTCCCATTTTCTCCCTTTCTTCCCCTCCATCCCCAGCCCCCCTTCCCCACCCTTTAGTTTTTGTCCATAGGTCATACACATGAGTTCTTTGGCTTCTACATTTCCTATACTATTCTTAACCTCCCCCTGTCTGTTTTCTACCTACCATTTATGCTACTTACTTTCTGCACCTTTTCCTCCCTCTCCCCCCCCACTCCCCTGTTGATATCCCTCCATGCCTTATATAAATACCTTTAACATTTCATATAGTAAAGGCTGGATGATGATGAACTCCTTGAACTTGACCTTATCTGAGAAGCACTTTATCTGCCCTTCCATTCTAAATGATAGCTTTGCTGGATAGAGTATTCTTGGATGTAGGTCCTTGCCTTTCATGACTTGGAATACTTTTATCCAACCCCTTCTTGCCTGCAAGGTCTCTTTTGAGAAATCAGCTGACAGTCTTATGGGAATTCCTTTGTAGGTAACTGTCTCCTTTTCTCTTGCTGCTTCTAAGATTCTCTCCTTATTTTTAATCTTGGGTAATATAATTATGATGTGTCTTGGTGTGTTCCTTTTTGGGTCCAACTTCTTTGGGACTCTCTGAGCTTCCTGGACTTCCTGAAAATCTATTTCCTTCACTAGCCTGGGGAAGTTCTCCATCATTATTTGTTCAAATAAGTTTTCAATCCCTTGGTCTTCCTCTTCTCTTTCTGGTACCCCTATGACTCGGATGTTGGGATGTTTAAAGATGTCCTGGAGGTTCCTAAGCCTCTCCTCAGTTTTTTTAATTCTTGTTTCTTCATTCTTTTCTGGTTGGATGCTTTTTTCTTTCTGCTGGTCCATTCCATTGATTTGAGTCCCAGTTTCCTTCTCATCCCTATTGGTTCCCTACAGATTTCCACTCATTTCCTTTATATTATCTTTCATTGTTTAAGTAATTGCGATAATTTTTCTTCCCATCCTGTCAGCATCCTGATTACCAGTGTTTTGAACTGTGCATCTGATAGGCTGGCTATCTCTTCATCACTTAGTTGTATTTTTTCTGGAGCTTTGATGTGTTCTTTTGTTTGGGCCATTTTTCCCCCCTCAGTATGCCTGTTACTTTAAGGGGCGGAGTCTTAGGTGTTCACCGGGGCGGGGTAACCCATGCCGTTGTGTCATGGCGCTGTCTGTGGGGGCGGGGCCTGAGAGAACAATGGTGCTTTCTCCACTTTCCACACTTCCCCAGCTACTCACAAGCAAGTTGGGCCCTTCTTTTCTGGTTCCGAGGTAAGTGGACAGGCCTGCACAGTTCCAGGTCCCTGTGGGCCTCCTCAACGAACTCTCCTGTGAGGCCGGGAGTTCCCCCCACTGCCGCCTCAACCCCCACAGGTGTATTCAGTTGGTGGTTTGAGGCTTTATTTCCCTGCGTTGTGGGCCATGTGGTCTGTTCTCCTCGCCAGCTTTTCCTCCTGGTTTATCTGCTCGAGAATGAGGGACCGCCCAGTCCACCAGTGTCAGCCCCGGTTTCGCCGAGTGCGCCCACTGCGTTTTGGCCAGGCGCGCCCGCCACGGGCCTCTCCGGGCAGCTGTAGCATTGCCGGCACCGCTCCACAAACCGTGACTTGCCGAGTGCTCTCCACCTGGCTCCGCCCCACTTACCAGTCTGGATGAACATGTCTTCTTTAACTCCTTGGTTGTCGGACTTCCACTCAGTTCAGTTTTCTGTCATATCTGGCTGTTTCTGTTTTTTTTAATTGTTGTTTTTCCTCTTTTGGTTGTGCGAGGAGGCACAGTGTGTCTACCTACTCCTCCATCTTGGCCGGAAGTCCCCCAATTATCCTGTTCTTGAAGTATGTACTTTAGTAGTACTTTCACGGAACTCATGAACAGTAAACTCTGTCTTCGTTGGTCTGAATGTCTTTATTTTTGTTTCTTTGTTTTTAATTGTCACCCAAGGATGTGTTATTTGATTTTGAGAGAAAGAGAGAGAGAGAGAGAGATCAACGTGAGAGAGAAATATCCATCAGCTGCCTCCTATACACGCCCTGACCAGGGGTCATACCCTCAGCCTTTTCTGTATAGGGACACCGATGTTCCAGCCAACTGAGCCACCCAGCCAGGGCCTACACGTCTTTATTTCTGCTCATTCTGTAATAATGCTTTGGCTCAATAGTTATTCTAGGTCAACAGCTCTTTCTCTCAGCATATCACCTTCTGGCATCTATTAAAACTGTCAGATATTGTTAATCACACTAATTAGGTAAGCATTCCCAGAAACACTTGATATTTTCATGGGAAAATGATTCTATAGTATTCAAGTAGTTCCACTACTGCTACATTTATCTTTTCAAATTAATACAAATTAAATTTTTAAATGTATTAAATGCCTATTGAAGGTCACAGGCTTTCAAATCTCGTGGAATCTCACAATCTTAGAAATTTTAACAGCTCCACATTTTACAGATGAAGAAATAATTTCCTCTTGATCCCACAGCTAAGAAATGGCAGTTATGGGATGCAAACTTAGGTCTTCAGATTCCAGATCTGTCTAGTTGCCTCTAGAACTGATATTTCTACCCCTGCACTTACTGTTAAGATAGTGGAAGACATAAAATACAGGCACACAACATAGGTATTGAGGGTGCAGGTCCAGACTACAGCATTAAAGTGAGGATCGCAATAAAGCAAGGCACACAAATTCTTCGGTTTTCCAATGTTCATAAAAATTATGTTTCTATTCAGTGTACAATAGCATTATATCTAAAAGTAAAGTTCCATACCATAATTTAAAAACACCAATTCCTGGAAAATACTAACAATTATGCAAGCCTTCGGTGAACTGCAATCTTTTCACTGGTGGGGGCTCCTGCCTTGAGGGCGATGGCTGCGGGGGGACCAGGGTGCTGGTCACTGCACAGCAGCGAGGCTGGGGCGATTTCCTATAAGGCAGCAGGAAAGTGGGCTGCCATTGACTCTTCCTTTCATGAAAAAGTTCTCGAAGATCAATGATCACAGATCACCATAACAAAAGTCCTAATAACGAAAAGGCTTGAAATATTGCAAGAATTACCAAAATCTGACATAGAGACGTGAAGAACCATGCTGTCGGAAAAAATTATCAAGGTTGCCATAAACCTTCAATTTGTTGGGTTTTTTTTTTAAAGCAATTTCTGAAGTACAATAAAAAGGTGGTGTATCTATTATACTAATTAAGATATAGGTCCCTTGGTCACTCTTATTTAAAGATCACATAATTTATGATGTTGTGTTCCTCATGGGTCCACGGTGGAAGACAGCTCAAGGATCAGACACCACCAGCCTGCCCTGAGGGTTGGGGAAGCCACTCCGCTTTAGAAGGCTGGAAGTTAGGAACCCACTGCTTGCTTGAGTAATCATGGACCGGCTTTAGATTCAGGGTAGGTTCTCTCAGCCACATGTTAAAAAATCAAAAAATGGCGAAATTGAAAAAGAAATGACCTTTGCAATACTGAAGAACCTTTCCTCTGGAGAAAAATGTAATTCTATTTTCAGGTACATTTCACTTCTTTTATGGTTTAAGGATATCACAAGTCATGCCAGTGAGTCTATTGGGATGTATTTGGTGGAGCAGTTCATTTCTGGAATGAAAGTTTTTTTGTTTTTTGTTTTATTTACAATATGCGAGCATGGGAATTAGGGGCATGGGGTTTCAGTCTGAACCCTGGATCCAATTTTCTCTGGAACACCCCAAGTCAATTAGGCTCCATGAGCTTCAGTTTTCTCCTTTATAAAATGTGTATTCTGAAGGAGCCGTCTGTCCTTTAGTATGCGAGCTGAATACATTTCTATATATTGGGCAAACTTTGATTTTTTTTTTTATTTTATATTTTTATTCACCATGGTATCTGTGTATGCTGGTATGTAGGTAGATGTCTATACATATGAGGGTAGGCATTTATTTCTGCTTTTTTGTTTCCTGACTTCGTTAAATTGATAAAGTTTTAAGTATTCTTGGTCTTTTGCATGTATTTGCTGCTCACTTGGAAATTGCACATACATTTTCTTCGATTAAAGATTACCCTTAGGATTTTATTCTACTTTTTTAATTAAATTTTCTATTTTAAGATACGTGTAGATTTACACACAGTTATAAGAAATCATAAACTGCGAGCCTGTATAACTTTATCAGTTTTCCCCAGTAGTAACTATATCTTGCAACACTATAGCCCAGAATCTCAAGCAGGATATTGACATTGTTACAATCCAGATAGAGAGCAGCTCCATCACCACAAGGCTGCCTTTGTGGTTCTTTTATAAACCACACCCACTTTCCTCTTCCCCCCACCCCTCTCCCCCACTTCATCCCTGATCTCTGACAATCACTAATCTGTTCTCCCTTTCTATAATGTTGTTATTTTAAAATTTTCTATAAGTGGACTCACTCAGTATGTAAAGGTTTGGGACTGGCTTCTTTTTATTGGGCGTAATTCCCCATACTTGGTGTAATCCAGTGGCCGCATACATCAGTTATTCCTTTTCATTGCTGTACTAGTATTTCTGGATAAGGATATACCACAGTCTGTCTAACCATTTTCCTGTGGAAGAACATGTGGGTTGTTTTCAGTTTTGGGCTATTACAAATAAAACTTTATGAACATTTGTACATAGGATTTTTATAACTTTATTTTCATTGTTGACACTATTACAGATGTCCCATTCCCCTCCATTTGCCCACCTCCACCTTGCCCCTGCCCCTCCCCTCTGGCATCAGCACACTGCTGTCTGTGTCTATGAGGTGTGCATATGTGTTCTTTGGCTAATCCCTTCACTTTCTTTCATTCAGTCCCCCACCCACCGGCTCTGACAGCTGTCAGTCTGTTCCATGTATCCATGCTTCTGTTTCTACTTTGCCCATCAGTTTATTTTGTACAACAGATTCCACATACAAGTGAGACCATATGGTATTTGTCTTTCTCTGATTGGCTTATTTCACTTAGCATAGTAATCCCCAGGTCCATCTATGCTGTCACAAAAGGTAAGAGTTCCTTTTTTTCACAGCTGAGTAGTATTCCATTGTGTAAATGTACCACAGCTATTTTATCCTTTCATCTACTGATGGACACTTAATCTTGGCTATTGTAAATAGTGCTGCTATGAAAGTAGGGATTTATGTATTCTTTCAAATTGGTGTTTCAGGATTCTTAGGATATAGTCCCAGAAGTGAGATTGCTGCATCAAAAGGAAGTTCCATTTTTGAATTTTTTGAGGAAACTTTATACTGCTTCCCACACTGGCTGCACCAGTCTGCATTCCGACCAAGAGTGCAGCAGGGTTCCCTTTTCTCCATGTCCTCACCAGCGCTTGTTCGTTGATTTAGTGATGATAGCCATTCTAATAGATGTGAGATGGTACCTCATTGTGGTTTTGACTTGCATCTCTCTGGTCATTAGTGACACTGAGCATCTTTTCATATGTCTACTGGCCATCTGTAGGCCCTCTTTGGAGAGGTGTCTATTCATGTCCTTTGCCAGTTTTTAACTGGATTGTTTGTCTTTATGGTGTTAAGTTGTATCTGTTTTAATATATTTTGGAAACTAACCCTTTATCCGATGTAACATTGATAAATATGGGTTCCCTTTTCATTTTGTTGATATTTTTGTCTGTATTTAGTCCCATTTTTTTTCTTTACTTTCCTTGCCCTAGGAGATATATCAGCAAAAACATTGCTACGAGAGATGTCAGATTTTACTGCCTATGTTTTCTTCTAGGATTTTTATGGATTTTGTGGCTTATGTTTAAGTCTTTTATCCATTTTTAGTTTATTCTTGTATACAGTGTAAGTTGATGGCCTAATTTTATTTTTTTGCATATACCTGTCCAATTTTCCCAACTTCATTTGTTGAAGATACTGTCTTTATTCCGATGCATGCTCCAGCCAACTTTGTTAAATATTAATTGACCATGAAGTTGTGGGTTTATTTCTGGGCTCTCTGTTCTGTTCCATCAATTTATATGCCTGTTCTTATGCCAGTAGCAGGCTGTTTTAATTACAGTGGACTTGTAGTATAGTTTGATATCAGGTATTGTGATTCCTCCAACTTTGTTCTTCTTTCTCAAGATTGCTGAGTCTATTCAGGTCATTTCTGGTTCCATATAAATTTTTGGAATATTTGTTCTAGATCTGTGAGATATGCCATTGTTGTTTTCATAGGAATTGCATTGAATCTATAGATTGCTTTGTGTAGTATAGACATTTCAATGATGTTAATTCTTCTAATCCATGCACACAGTATATGCTTCCACTTATTTGTATCTTCCTCAGTTTCTTTCTCCAATGACCTATAGTTTTCCAAATATCGATACAGCTCTTTACCTCCTTGGTTAAATTTATTCCTAGGTATCTTTTTGTTGTTGTTGTTGTAATAGTAAATAGGATTCTTTTCTTAGTTTCTCTTTCGATAGTTCATTATTGGTGTATAAAAATACAACTGATTCTTCTATATACAATATCATGTCATCTGCAAACAATGACAGTTTTATTTCCTCCTTTCCAATTTGGGTGCCTTTTATTTCTTCTTGTTTGATCACTCTGAGAACTTCCAATACTATGGTGAATAAGAGTGCTGAAAGTGGACATCCCTGTCTTCTTCCGATCTTAAGAGAAACACTTAGTTTTTGCCCATTGAGTATGATGTTGGCAGTAGGTTTTTCACACATGGCCTTTATTATGTTGAGGTATGATCCATCTCTCTCACTTGGCTAAAAGTTTTTATCATAAATGGGTGCTGGATTTTATCAAATGATTTTTCTGCATCTATTAATATGATCATGTAATTTTTATCCTTCATTTTACTTATATGGTATATCACATTTATTGACTTGCAAATATTGTACCAACCTTGCATCCCCAGAATAATTCCCACTTGATCATAGTGTATGATCTTTTTAATGTATTTATGGATCCAGTTTGCTAATATTTTGTTGAGAATTTTAGCATCTATGTTCATCAGGGATATTGGCCTATAATTTTCTTTCTTTGTAGTGTCTTTATCTGATTTTAGAATTAGGATAATACTGGCTTGGGCCTGGCTGGTGTAGCTCAATGGATTGAGCGCAGGCTGGGAACTAGAGGGTCCCGATTCGATTCCCAGTTGGGGCATATGCCTGGGCTGCGGGCCAGGTCCCCAGTGAGGGCCATGTGAGAGGCAACCATACATTGCTCTTTCTCCCTCCCTTCTCTTCTCTCTGAAAATAAATAAACAAAAACTTAAAAAAAAAAAAGAGCTTGGAAGTCTTCCTTCCTCTTGAACTTTTTGAAATAGTCTGAGAAGGAGAAGTGTTAGTTTGTCTTTGAATATTTGGTAAAATTTGCCTATGAAGCCATCCAGTCCAGCACTTCTGTTTGCTGGGATTTTTTTTTTATTACAGCTCAGTTTTATTTGTTGTATACAGTCTCTTCAGGTTTTCTGATTCTTCCTGACTGAGATTTAGAAAATTGTATGTTCTAGGAATTTGTTCCTTCCACCCAGTTTGTCCTGTTTGTTGGTATATAGTTGTCCATAGTACTTTTTTTACAGTCCTTGTATTTCTATGATGCCAGTTGTTACTTCTCTTTCATTTCTGGTTTTATTTATTTATTTGGGATCTCTCTCTCTCTCTCTCTATCTCTTTCGCTCTCTCTCTCATTTTTTTCTTGATGAGTCTGGTTAAAAGTTTGTTAGTCTTAGTTATCTTTCCGAAGAACCAGCTCTTGGTTTCATTGATCTTTTTTATTGTTTTTTAATCTCTATGCCATTTATTTCTGCTCTGATCTTCATTATTTCCTTCTTTCTACTTACTCTGGGCTTTGCTTGTTATTCTTTTTTCTAATTCTTTTAAGTGTAGTGTTAGATTTTTTATTTGAGATTTTTCTTTCTTCTTCAGGTAGGCCTGTAATGCTATGAATTTCTCTCTTAGGACTGCTTTCACTGTTTGCCATAGACTTTGGTTGTTGTGTGTTCATTTTCATTTGTCTCCAGATAATTTTTAATTTCTTCCTTGATCTCATTGTTAATCCATTCATTGTTTAATAACATGCATTTTAGCTTCCATGGGTTTGAATGTTTTTGAGGTTATTTTTATTATAGGTAATATCTAGTTTTGTGTATAAGTTTTTATATTATATAAATATAGTTTTTATTTCTCTGGGATAAATCCTCAACAGTGTAGTTGCTGGGTGTGGTAGTTTCATATATAGTATTAAATGAAACTAACCAACTGTGTTCCAGAATGGCTAAACCATTGTGCATTCCAACCAGCAATGTATGCATGATCTACTTTCTCTGCATCCTCACCAGCATTTGGTGTGGTCACTATTTTTTATTTTACCATTCTTATTGTGGTTTTGATTTGCATGTCCCACATGACTAATGATGTTGAATAGTTTTTGTGGGTGTATTTGCCGTCAATATATCCTCTGCAGTGAAATGTCTGTTCCTGTCTTTTGTCCTTTTCTAACTGGATTGTTTGATTTTTTTTTAACTGTTGAAGTTTGACAGTTCTTTATATATTCTAGATACTGCTTCTTTGTTGAATGTGTGGCTTTCAAATACTTTCTCCAACTCTGTAACTTAACTTTTCATCTTTTTAATGGGGTCTTTCACAGAACAAAGCTTTTGATGTCCATGAGGTCCAGTTTATCAATTTTTCTCTCTATGAATCATGCATTTCATATCAAGTCTAAGAAGTATATGCCTAACTATAAACTCCAAAGACTTTTTCCTGTGCTTTTGTCTAAAAGTTTTATAGTTTTTACATTTTACATTAGAGTTCACATCCATGTTGAATTAATTTTTGAATGAAGTATGAGATTTAGGTCAAAGTTCATTGTTTGCCTATGAATGTCCAGTAGCTCTAACAACATTTGTACAAAGACGGTCATCCTCCGTTGAATTGCTTTTGCACCTTTGCCAAAGATCACTTGGGCATATGAGTGTGGGTCTATTTCTGGATTCTTTATTCTTTCCCACCGATCTATGTATCAGTCTCTCCACCAATACCACGCTGTCTTGATTATTGCAGCTGCATATGACTTAATAGAGTGAGTCTTCTCTTTGAGGGGATTATTAACCTATTCTGTGGCCTGTGTATTTCTGTATAAATTTTAGTATAGTTGTCTATCTGCAGAATAATTGCTAGGAGTAATTGCAGAATAACTGCAGAATAATATCTGAGGAATAATTGTGATTTTGGGGGAATCACATTAAATGTATATGTCAATTTGGGGAAAAATGATAGCTTTGTTGAGTATTCCAATGGCAGGTATGTATAAACATGGTATGTCTCAGCACTCATTAAGAGTTCCTTTGACTTCTTTCCTCAGCATCTTGTAATTTGCTGCATACAGGTCACTGTGCATGTTTGTTAAGTTTACACCTAAGTATTTTATTTTCATTGGGATGATTACATTTATATATATTATATATAAAATATATATAAAAATATATATGTATATGTTGTGCTTTCCAATTTTGTTTCCACATGTTTGATATTAGTATATAAAAATGTGATTTATGTTTGTGCATAGTATCTGTGAATGTGCTGCTGCCTTATTAGTTCTAGGAGGAGTTATTTGTTTTTGTTTTGTTTTGTGATATATTCATTGGGATTTTTTATGTAGACAATTATGTGATTTGCAAATGGAGCCGGTCTTATTTCTTCTTTTCTAATCCATATGCTTTTTATCACCCTTAATTTTTTATACATATATATATATATAACTTCGCATTTTTAACAGTCTAAATTTATTTAATATATCCATTCTTCTCATGCAAGAATTAGGTAGTTTGGGGGAGAAACACATGGTACACCCTATAAAGAATGGAAACCATTAATTAATTTTGCTTTGTCTCCATTCCTAGCGATCGTATTTCTATGCCAACTTCTCTTTCCAAGTTTGACCTACCTTCTCTCTTATTTGCTAATTTACTAATTCACTTCACAAAAATGTATGAAGCACCATTTATGTGTCATGTATGACTATAAGCCCTGAGGATACAAAATGAATAAGGTAGTGTTCTTGTCTTCAAGGGTCTTATAATCTGTCAGAAAATAAGGACATGTAAACAACCATAAAATAACCTAAGGATTCCATTAACTGAATGCAGCAGGAACACAGAGGTGGAGAAACCCTGTCTTTGGGGATCGGTGATAGCATTTCGGAGTGAACATGTAAGCTCAATCTGAACAGAAAAGTAGAGATTTTTCAGAATGTGAAAGATTCTGTGGGATAAATGGCCTAATTCTTCAACAAATAGCTGGTATAAACAGAAAGGGAATCGGATGAATTATTATAGGTTAAAGGATACCAAATAAAATATATCAGACCTCATTTGACTAAAACAACTGTAAAACAATGTATAAGATAATCTAAGAAACTTGAAAATAGATCAGATGGGATGGAAAGAAATTGTTGTTAATGATTTAATAACAAATTGACATGGATAAAGATATAATATATTAATAATCATGGTAACTAAGGAATTGTTAATTTTGTTTGGTGATATAATTATATTGTTATTAAGTTGAAAATAATCATTTATTTCAGAATTACAAACTGAATGAGATATTCACAAATAAAATAGTGTAATGAGTGGGATTTGCCTTAAAATACTTCAGGAAAATAAACTTGTGAGTGACAGGTGACACATGATTGAAAAAGTTTACTAATTGTTGAAGCTGGAAGATCGTTGAATGGGAATTCATTTCTACTATTCTCTCTATACAAGTTCTATACTTGGTAATTTTCATAATAAAAAGTAAAATCTATTTCTTCATCATCAACAGTTTACCTAACAGCTTCAGAACATTTAACACCTAATCTTTATTTTAATTTATTCTGAATCAGAGACAGCACTGATTAATTTTTAGTCACCATAGTAATATTTCCTTCAGAGTCACAGTCTTCTGTATTCTAATTAAGTACCAGCCATGGCATGAGGGAGAAAAAGAAATTGTTGGAGCTATTTGGTTTCCTCTGTGGACTGGATGAGGATGGAAGTTTTATTCAGAGAAAAATACTGGGGGAAAATCTCTTTGTCTCCATTGTTGTTGGACTTGTAAATTATTTTGTCAGTTCTGAAATTGTAAGCCCATACTTTTGACTCTGAAAACAAGCATATAGGGTTTTTAAATTTTCTACCAAAAAGCTTATAAAAATAAAACAATGTATATAATAAACTTCAAATAGACTCAATATCACATTTTATTTTTAAAATCTGCTAAATGAAGGAAGAAAAAGAAAGGTCTTCCAGGCAAGAGGAATAATATTAAAAAAAAAAAAAGCTTATGTTTAGGAAATATTGGCTAGACCCAAAGGTAGGCAGGGAACCAAAGTATGTGAGTGGTGATATGAAGCTGAAAGGTAGCAAAGAGTTTTTCCTAACCTACAAATTTGTATTGAATCCTATAGACAAAAAAAGAACCAATACAGGTTTGAATTGGGGGAACAGCACAAGTGTACTTGTTCTCCAGGTATGTCAGGTAGTAATATACAGGGTCCCGCAGAAGTAATGCCTGCTTGAGTGTGGTTGGTAGGGTAATAATATGGGTGAAATAATTTATAGTTTCAATGTGAACATTTCAACATTAACATATCGTGTGCTTGAGTGTGATGTTGCTGTTACAGAATTACATGCTTATGATTTTGTAATAAAAAGGGGGGCATTATTCATGGAGGACCCAATAGAGTACGGAGTAAAGGGGGAGTGATCTGACAACTGGAATATATAGCAGCAGGAGCTTCTGAAATGGTCCAGACAAGAGATGGTGAGCGGCTGCACTGCACTGTGATGCTGGGAGTGGAAGAGGATTCTTTGTCTGAGACAGAGTTAAGATTTGGAAGCTCAGTGGAAGCAGAGGAAGAATGTGGAATAAGAAGTGGAATAAGAAGAATGATTCAACTCATAATTACATGATTCACCAAGGTTGAGAATACAAAATTTAGAGCGGATTTGGGGAGAACATGTTCAGTTTGATGATCCAAGGACATCCAAGCAGAACAGGGGATGACAGCTTAGGGCTAGAGGTTAGTGCTCCTTTACTGAAGTAAAGGTATCACCCAGGGAAAACAGGATAAACAAGAGCACAAGACCGAAGGAAGAACTCTGGTAAAACGACGAACTACTATGTGAATAAAGGAGATGCGGGTTAAAACGCCATGGACCCAGATGAGGAGAACACTAGGGACATATCACCAACTTCTGAAAAGCTTCAGGAAATAGTTGAGATTTGTAGGAATGTTTGATTATGGAAGAATACCACATTAGGAAGCTGTAATAATCCATGAGAAAGAATCTCTAAGTAAACAAACATAAACATGAATGTGCATATGTAGCTAAATAATTTGAAGCAATCTGTGTCTACAAAGCCTCTGTTTTCCATTTAATTATATTTGCAGTATTTGTTTCATGGTAGTTTTTGTTCTCCTGAACTCATCATGGGCATAATTATAAGCAGGAGTATTTTAATTAATGCAGTTTGCATTTTACCTAAGACACCTGCAAAATTCAAAGGCTAAATTATCTTTTGTAATAATGGCCTACAGATCCTGAGCTTTTGGTCTCTATAAAAATGAGCTGAGGTAGGGATGAGGACAATTATTGCCCTAGTAGAACATCTTTCCCCTCTTTATTGATAGGAAATGTTTCCTTTTATTTTGTACTGGCAAAGTCACATTTAAGATATCTAACTGCCGAACAGGTGATAATCTGTGGCAAAGTTTTATAGTTCACACTCAGGACAGAGACAGGGCAGTGGTGGTTATTATTTTCTCTTTCGTTTACTGTTTATTATCTCCTCTTTTACTATACCAAGATTAAAGTCTAGTCTCCATACCAAAGTTCAGCTTTAATTGAGTAATTAAATGTCTTTCTCATCACTAGAAAAGTTTCTGTCCAGAAAGATTGCACCCTTAGAGGGAGAAAGAGCAGTTGGTCACTGACTGTGCCTTCCATCAATGTAATAGGTAATTTCAAGGGGAATAATGAGAAATTTTTGAGCAAGAAACAGAATTGGAGAGAGAATACTGCTTCCTATCTCATTTTGAAGCACATCATTATGTTTGAGGTGGTCATGAATTTCTAAATCATATAATAAAGTGAAGGACACGTACCTATAGGTCCTGATCCACATGTTCAATACATAAACTTAAATATTAGTTGAGATTATAAAAGATAATATATTTCTCCTGAGCTCCCATATTTGCTTCATTTGGAGGACACAACATGTGCCCATAAAGGTGTCTTACTTTGTGACACAATGTCATTGAAAAGGGAAATGAGATGATAATAAAATTCTTATTTATTTATTTATAGAGAGACGGGAAGAGTGGGAGAAAAAGAGGGAGAGAAACATCAATGTATGAGATACATCGACAGGTTGCCTCTCTCACACCCCCACTGGGGACCTGGCTCACTACCCAGGCATGTGCCCTGATGGGGAATTGAACCAAGAACCTTTTGGTTTGCAGATCAGTGCTCAATCCACTGAGCCATACCAGCCAGAGTGTGATGATAATAAAATTCTTATTTGTTGCTGATTAGAAAAGGAAACCCACAGAAGCTCTACTTTTTGATGTAATGCAGCTATAGCTGGGTTATTGAAAAGCCATTATACAGAGGCTGATGACCAAAGGAACAGATTAGGGCTGGAAAAAATTTCCCTCCAGGATGCGATTGTGAAAATTCCAGTTTCTCATTGCTAGTTTATGACCCTCTGTGAAGTTTAAATTGGGTTGGGCAAGGTGGCCAAATGCTTCTGTTATCAAAATGAAGCATATTGTCAAAAGAAAAAGGCACCAACTGATCTATACTGGTTGTTCTATTGCTGATTTTATCTTCTGGATGCTGGGGCATATTTATTTCCTCTCACTGGAATGGGAGACTTGAAGCATTCAAAGTAAAGAGAATATTCTATTAATAAAAGTACAAAAATAGGAAACAGCTGAAAGGTTCTTAATATGCCAAGTATGTTCAGTAAAAGCATTAATATAGGGTAAAAATCTATGCTAATCAGTCTTTAAAGCATGTGCCCTTCACAATTGACTTGTGGGTGCATAACACGCATACTCGTTTTGTGTGGCTTAGTACTATAAGGAAAGGATCACAAGTGCCTATATGCCGAAGTTAACACATCTAGGGAAATCTAAGGAAGGCTTATGTTGGAACCAAATTTGGGAAAAGATTCTCAACTATCATTTTCTGCAGAGACACGGGTGGGTGCTGGTGTTATATTGCACTTGCCACCCTCGGGCTACGTGTTCGACTTATATACAATGGAACGTGTAGCCCGAGAAGTCCCATAGACCATATTTAGGAGACTTTCTCTTCTGCTAAAGATAATTTTGTGAACAAATATACATGAGAAATCACAGATCATTTCCCTCCCCTTGACACTGTAATGCTACATACACATGAAGTGCGTATAACACTAAGCAGAATAATCACAGGGATATATTTCAAGGATGTTAGGGAGTTGAAGCCTGAAAGCAAAGTCACATATAGCATCGATGGAAGAATCATTTCTTCAGTTTGGTTTAAAAACTAACATCTCACTAAGGCCCTTAAACTTCTGCAAAGATGAGAGTGTAGCTTTGAGAAGATAAAATCCTCAGATTGATTAGTATAGCCCTTCCTAGCCTGACACAAAGCTACCTTTCCACTTCAGGGTGCCCTGTTCCCTTGTATAGCTCAATTGTTAAGCACTGCTCAGCTTGGGGGAGTGCCTTCCACCTCTGCAATCACTGCAGGTTTGTGTATTTGGGGCAATAATTCTCTAACTGATGTGTAAGGGCAACTTCTAATTCCCATTAAGGCGTCGTTTGGGCTCAAGGCCGGCTTGTTCCAAACTTATCCTCTATTTTATCCCAAATTAAACTCCCACACCAGCTATATTAAATTGGCTTCTGTGAGAAACTGACTCTGAGGTGAATATTTGCGAACCAGAAATTTAATGGAGTGTGCCTTCAGGATAAACACCAGGAGGAAGTGAAGGAAGCAGGATTGAGCAAAGGACAGAGCGAACTGCACTACACACTCAGCAAAGATATTAAGTTATGCCGCAAGGAGCGCTTGGGCTGGGATAGCCCTGCAAAATTATTTGCACTGAGGGAAAAAGGCTTAGGTTTTATACTGCTGCATTGACCAGCCACTGAATGTAGACCCCTCGTGGGGAAGGGACCTGACCTAGGGTGAGACAGCCTACTTTAGCCGAGAGCCATTCCCAGAAAGTAACTGAGCAGAAACCCATCAACCATCAATACCCCCGATAGCTGGAGGAATGCAGACTTGGTCCCTCGTGTGGCACCTGAGTGATGTGCCACAACATTCACTACACCAGCCTGACCTGCCCCGTAGTCTCATCACTTCCCTTACCCATTAATGAAACAGGTATTTATGAGGTACTCAGTCCCCTAGATACAAGGTATCTGTTGGGCCTCGGCAATCTAAAGTTGAATGGAAAATGATTCCACAGCCTAACAGTTAAAAAACAGTATTAAGTGCCATAATAATGGTCACTGCAACATGCTTTGGGAATGCAGAAGAGGAAGTTTAACTTTACGAGGAGATTCAGTCTGTCTTTCGTGGGGGATGGAAAGCTTGGCTCAATGCGTGTGTGTTCCGACTTCTGTGCTTCTCTCTCCGTCCAGAATGCCCCCTCCACTCCTTTCCCCCATTTAAATCCCCTTCTCTATGGCCCTGACCCAGTTCTAACTCTACCACAAGGCCATTCTTCACAAGCCCACCCCATCTAGGACCTTAAAGACTTCTGCTCTGCACTACACCAGCTACTTCCTATGCCGCACGCCACTTACCATGTCATGGAGCTGTTCTGTCTCCTACCTAAATGTTAAACACCAGCAGACAGTGGCCAACGCATGCTGGCAGTGACTTTGCATATGATTACCACCATAGAATAGAAGAATAGAGAGCCCAAAGGGACATTAGAGATGGTCTTACCAAGCATCCTAAATGGGGGGGGGGGGGAGCCAAGAAAGGAAGTTGTGACTTTTTTGAGGTCTCCCAGCTGCCAAGGCAAAGACAGTGGACTCCCATCCTCTGCTGTACACTGAATGAAACATTTCATGACTCTCAGGCTTAGCAAATTTAAAGAAACTTTGGAGTACACATTAAGAAGTAAATTTTTCCCCAAAATAATAGGCAAATTTTATCAAGCTTAGTGATCTTACTTATAATTCCTATGCCTTGTTCACTTTTACTAGATGTGTCTTTTATTATGGATTCAACAGAGGGTTGGGGAAATCCATAATAACAGTGTGCATATCCAATTGAGCTATTACGGAGAAATAGGAATATTTTTATCTCTCTAATCTCTACAGTCTGCCTCCGATAGTGCCCAGGTTCTGTGCCATCATGAGATAAAATCCACTAGATTAAATATGTGTGTCTTTATACTTTCCTCTAATAAACCAGTTAAACCAACTGAGTAAAATACTGGGCCCTCAGACAGAGCTGAGTCGGAATTACCCCGGGATGTTTAAAAAGATTCCTGAGGCCCACTAGCTGGAGACCCTCAGTGACTGGGCATGAAATAGGTTCAGAGAGCTACCTATGAAAAGACCCCAGGTAATCCTCACGTGTAGCCAGGTTTGGAAAGTGAGTGGTGACGGAGCTCAGTCGCTCCAAGGCACCAGCACAGGGGATAAAGTGGCTACAGGTTGGCTTCTGGCCCCTGACCGCCAGTCCGTTTCAGGCAGCTGCACTAGTCACAAAGAGGCCTGGAGTAAGAGAATGAAGGACACAGCAGCAGCCACACCTCAAGAAAACAACAAAGGACACATTTTACATGCCATATCATTAACATCATTGAGGGTGAGTTATAACAAATGTTTCACCCTATATATTAATAAATAGATACTGCCCCTGGTTCAGGCTGGCCCCTCCCCAGTGATCACCATGTCCCCAGCTCAAACCCCTCCTCTGCTCGTCACTAATTGTCAGGCTACAATTGCCTCGCCCCTGCATGTCAGTGACCTATGTGGCTTTATTCTCATTTCCTCACCTCAGAAAACAATACATCTTGAAGGTAATTCTAGGCCATGAGGGCATGAATAAAACAGGTATTACAGTGAGAGTTTATTTATCTCTAACAAGTGTGTGTGTGTGAACTTAAAAATCCAATCTAAGAAATACAATGAACAAACTTTTATTAATTTAAGCTCACTTGAGTAGAGCTAAATATTTATGACAATAGCAGGCAAAGACATACTCAAGGATGTGACCAGCATCTCCACTGACTTCTCTATTCTATTTATTCAGAATTATTAAGTTCTCTGAGGCAGTGTACATTTGAATTTCCTTGGAGCAAGTGTCCTTTCTCTCTAACTTTGTTACCTAAGATTTCCCGTGTAGAAGAATTCTATCCATTCCATAGCAACAAGGTTGATTTTAAATGGTTGAACCCAGAGAAATTGAGTTCCATTCCCTAAGCACTCCATAATTTCCAAATAACAGGAACTGATTGCTCCAAGACAAAAATCCAATCTCATTAGTACCTGCTGTTTTGGGAGACAGAAGACAATTATATGTGAAGGGTACTATGCTTTTGGAAATGTTAATTAATTATACATTATTTATTGGAAATACAATGCTCTCCTTGCACTGAAGCTGGGAAAACAAAGGAAGTGAGAATTTAAACAGCTGAGAGATGCTAAATTGAATGAACTAGAGTTGTTTGCTTCATATCTGGTTCCTTGGCTGGCTTGGAGACACCTTTACATCCCAAATCTCAGTCTTTCCTCTTTATCTCTGATGGCCATCAAGGTCCAGGAGTGTGGGAGGGAAAGAACTGTGTCACCTGGCAGACTTACGCTGATCTGGGTGGTTTAATTTTTCTTTTACAGAGGTTAAGTCATAGATAAATAAATAATAGTAAATAGTAAATAAATAATTTCCAACCCAAACCAAGGGGCAGCTGACAAAGAGATAGCAAGCTGTCACCTGCTGGTTTCATCAGCATTGCACAACAGTACCCATGCTGAAATATTTATCCATTGTTTTTCTACAATTTGCTGACATTAGTAAGAAAAGGCTAAGAGGAAATAGGGTCTTTTCACACACAAGGCAAAGAGAGTGAGGACTTTCGGTTCTCACAAACTCTTAACAAATGCAACATAGATAAATCTAAAAACATTGTGAGAAGCCAGTCTCAAAAGGTAACATACTCTATAATTCCATTTATTTGACATTCCCCAAAGACAAAAGTATTGTCATGGAAAATCAATCAGTGTTTGTCATGAGTTATGGGCCAAGGAAGGGTCTGATTATGAAGGGATAGCACAAGAGAGGTGTTTTGAGGGGCTAACTGTTCTGTATCCTAGTTGTAGCTGGGACTATGCTGTAGGCCTGAGTCCTGAGTCATTGCTTCACTGAAGAGTTTTTAAATGTGTCAGCCTCGAAAACCTGCATCAGAACCATCTAAAGTGTTGTAAACAAAGCAAACTCCCACCCCTTTTTCAAGTCTAATGAATAAAAGTCTCCTGAAGTGGGGATCCAGAAACCCACCTTTTAACAAGTTGCCCACGTAATACTCATGCATCCCAAGCTTTGACCCCCAGCATTTCGGACACACTGAAGAGATTCATTGGAAACAGCTGGACCAGGCACCCAGGCACTCCATGAGACAGTCATCTGGAGCACCTTTGGGGCCAGTGGGAGTGCACCCACTGACCATGCCTGTGGGGGTGTCCTGGACCACCTGCATGAAGATGGGCACCACCAGGCCCCTGGCCATGGTCGCCACCAAAGCCTGGAGAATTCCAAAAGGAGCTTTTGGGGCCCTGGCCAGGTGGCTCAGTTGGTTGGAGCATTTTTCCATACACCAAATGGTTGCATGTTCAATCCCAGTTCAGGGCACATAACTAGATTGCAGTGCAGGAGGCAACCAATTGATCTCTCTCTCTCTCTCTCCTCCTCCCTCCCATAAACATATCTTCAGTTGAGGATTAAAAACAAAGACAAAAACAAAAAAAAGAGCTTTAGGAACTGAGCCAGAGACAACACAAACCTCAAATTTCTCACCGATAGAAACCTCAAAATACAATTCTGTGAATTATGTCTTAAATGTATAGTTCTGGAATGTGCTGAGTCAAACTACCCCTCCTAAGCACCTGACATAAGGCTGACTACAAAAGGAGGTGCTCAGCAGATCTTAACTGATGCATTGAGATTTATTATGGTTTGATCAGTGTTTCTTGAAAACTGCCAAAGTTTATATCATCAGCTTCTTAAATGTGGTTTGATAGTTATTTAGTTGTGAATATCACGTAAGATAGAGTATTTGCAATGATTCTTGCCCTTCTTGATTGTTTTTCTGAATAAGCTTGACTGTAACAGAAGATGGGAACTGTAAATTAACTATACTAAAAGTGATGTTGAAAATGAAAACAGAAATGAAGAAAGAAAATAGCTGGACTAAGGAGGTGAGGTCAAGTGACACTAGCAGCACAGGTCGAGGAATCCGTGAAGAAAATAGTGCTGCCAGCAGACCAGGTAGAGAGGTTCCTGAGGTAAGCTCGGTCTACAAGAGGAAATAGATCACAGCAGAGCATAGAGTCCAAATAGGCATGGAAACAAAAGGTAATAACCCCTTTTGTTATTACCAAATAACAAAAATAACACAGAGAATGGGTATTGCAGAGAATAGGTAGGAACACTGACATTTATCAAATAGTTATGTAGTATGAATCATGTATCTAAGTTCTATAATTTTATGATTTTTGACAAATCAAGAATGACTTAATATGGCAAAGTAACAAGGCTAATGTTTTGTTCTTTATTCTGTAGTTTAGTGTTTACATATATGCAATATATAAAAATATTATACAATTTATATATTTATGTATATTATATGTATATAAAAGAAATCCATTGACAAATTAAACCAGACCTGACTGATGTAGCTCCATGGGTTGAACATCATCCTGCAAACCAAAAGGTTGCCAGTTTGATTCCCAGTCAGGACATATTCCTGGGTTGTGGGCCAAGCCCCTTTTAGGGGTCATGTGAGCAGCAACCAACCAGTAGATGTTTCTCTTCCTCTCTTTCTTTCTCCCTTCCTCTCTCTCTAAAAATAAATAAAATCTTTAGAAAAAGAAAAATAAAAACTAAAACCACCTTACTTTCTTTTGTAAATACTAATGTTTGGTCATTAAAGCTATTTGTGTCGAAAGTAAACTCCTAGAAAATATGTTTCCTGCTTTCCATCACAAAATGAAAGCTAGAGAGAGATTTTTTAATTGCCACATCTGCTTCAAATTGACTTTCAAAATGAAGTGAGAAATGAACAAATTGAATAAATTGTCATTGTGTTCCAATTAAAGCGAAGTATCTATCAAAAGAGGGCTGGATTTCTATCGCAGATATACATTTCAACATCAAGGTGTTCATAGTAGGTTTCAACAGACAAAACTGGAACAAATCTAAAATTCATGACAGAAAAAATCTAAAGATAACTTTATAAACCAATATTTTTCTTGTTTTCCGTTTTTATATTTATTTATTTGTTTATTCATTGATTATTCACTGATTGTCATTTACCTAGCACAGCATTTTCAATAGTTGAATGTTCTTTTGGTACCTCCTTATGGGGTAATGTCTAAGATTCTTATTTATTACTGATTTCTCCCATGAAAAAATAAACAGATACAAAATTTTTCCTCTGTATTTAATAAATTAAAGTGTATGTACTAGAATTAAATCTGAGTTTTAATATTAAACTCTAGGGTTAATGTACCAGCGGTGCCCAACCTTTCAGCATCTCTGGGCCATGCTGGAAGAAGAAGAGCTGTCTTGGGCCACACATTAAATACACTGCAGCACGTAATCACACAAAATCTGAGAATGTGTTAAGTGAACTTACAGTTATGCGTTGGACCGCATTCATAGCCATCCTGGGCCACATGCGGCCCACGGGCCACAGGATGGACCCCTGACAGTTAATAGCATTAACTAAGGGATGGCATGACCAAAACATAAATGCAACCACACTCAACATAACAAAGGCTTCTAACAAAGGCTTGATTAATATAATGCACCTTAAATCCTTCTAAACTTAATTGTTTTTGCCTCTTCCACTCTCCATTATCAATTTTTTCTGATTTTTGAATGTATATTCACCTTTATGATACAACCATAAATGTAGCACTACATAGAACTATAAAAGTATTGCTGAAAACATTGTGCTAAAAAATAGAGCATAACATTCCCACTCAACCCCCATCTCTAAAATAAATGTTTTAATATAACATATCTTTTTCTTTAGATTTCTAGTATAATGCATAATGTCCTGTGATGGGAAAATATAAGAAATATTTAGCAAAGTTAAGTTTCATTCTATCTTCATTCTAAGTGTCAGGACTTTGAGTCCCATAATGTAAGTCTGGCCTTCTCTGACTGTCTTCAAGATTCCCTTTCGGTAAAACAAAAATACAAAGCAGCAGCTGCTCTTGTCAAATACCTAGAATTCCATTGATTTTTCTGACAGCAATGAGAGCAGAGAGCAAAGACCCCAGCATGGGTCCAGGACAGGGCAACGGGCAGACCCTGTCGCAGATGGAGTGGGCAGGGCCTCTCCCTACGTCTACCTCTTCTTCTTTAGCTCCAATAGCTTCCAGATCTCCATGGTGATCCATGTTAAAGAAGACTCTGCCAGGAGGCAGCATCCAGAGATAATTAAGAAATAGGACTCAGGGGATAGCAAAGCAGAATTTAGTCAATTCAAGGAGTTAAAGACACAAATACCTGTATGAAGAGTAAAGCAGAGAGTGAAATCTTAACCTTTTAACAAAAAAAAATAAGTTTGCCTGGAAAGTTAAAGTGTGATAGGTACATTTATCACTAAAGGTAGTAAATGTAATATCTGTTAAATTCATTCACAGAGAAGTCTAGGCTTGTAATCTTGTCTCTGAAATTCTCACAAGGTTCCACTATTTGTTTTCTAAGAAAATATTAACAAGGAGTAACCATCTGTCATAGGGTAAGGACCTTGTAGATGTCATTATGTATAATGAACTGACGTTTATTTTCAATGAATGTCGTCTTCTCTCTATGTTCATAAACTAGCAATTTATTGAGATGTTTGAACTCAATTGATTCTGTACATCTTTATAAGGTAGAAAAGGGAACACCATCTCAATTTAAGGTTAAAACATTATACTTCATAATATTTGAAAACCAGAGATTAATGATGTCATAATGAAGACAACTGCTGAGCTAAGCATTGGATATTTAGTCATACAGGTGCAGAGGCAAGATCCTCATAATTGGTATCAGGCAATAAAAAGAATCTCCTCCTTGTGACTGAAAATTCCAATAAGATTTTAGAGTTATATTAAAGTGATGTTTAATTATTCAGTGAAATAATTAATATTTAATTCTGAACATGAAAATGATGTGCGTGGGTTGTATTATAAGAGTCAGATGTAACTGGTGTTTTTAGTGACCAGAGACTTATATTTGTTTCAATGCTATACCTCAGGACTGTGTGTTTGCCATCTGTCTACTGGTTTGTAACAGAATAACTTTGGGGGTAGCTAGATTTGACAGACTGATGCACTATCAAATAATGTTCTAAATATTTTTCTAAATTCAATATGCTTTGGGGTTAATGAGAAACAAAAGACACTAAACTAATTCATTTTGTCTTTTGTGCCAAAAACAATTTGAAAGTACAAATGCAATTGACCTTACACAGGACCCAGGATGTCCTCCCACTGTGAGGACTCCTGTTGGAGGGACCTGCCGGGCGCTTGGAGGGTGATGTCTATGGAGGCCTTGAACTTAGATTTTGTTTAAATTGGTTCGTCTGTGTAGTCTACGTGTCTATTAAACATCTACTATATGTAAAGTATACCCTAAGAGCTAATGAGAGCAACAAAAGTAAGAATAAACTCTCCTGACTTTTAAAATCTTGTTAGGAAAATAAAATGTATGTGGAGGAAGTAGTGAAGTCCTAGTTTGTCAAATGTGTGATGGTATCAAAACGTGGGGAAGACAGTGTTCAGAATGCTTCTCTGAACACCAGAGGAGACAGCTGGGATATTTAGAAAAAGACTTGTGGATTTGACAAAAACAATAAGAAATGTAAGATGAAATCAAGTAAAACCATGAAGCTAAAATAACTCTCAAGTAATTCCATAATTGTCACATTAGGTGTTTAAATGTTATTTTGCCCCCAAGTATGGCCTACATAAGTTTTAACCAGGGAAAATCCATCTTTCAGGTCTGGCAGATGGGGTTATTGGTTGGTGGGGGAGCTGTTGACTATATATATATATATATATATATATATATATATGGCAGGTTTTGCGTTTATAAGAGATAATCATTAGGTGTGTGAGTTGGAAGCACCATCACATGTTTACTTTAATTTACATGAATAATCAGGACCATATCCAAGAGAATAAACTTCTTTGCATTTGAGATACCAGTTTCTAATCATCTGAGTAAAATGTAAATATTCATTTGAAATCCTTCGACTGCAAATGATATTTGTCTCCCTGGGGTTACCAGGATAACTGGGACTCTTCTAACGGGAAGGAAGTGAGTGACTCTATATTAACATTCTCGGGCTTGGATAACTAGGGGCGAGATTTCTCTGTGCACCGGGGGCATCTTCTCACTCCTGAGTGCAAGGGCTGTGAGGGGTTGGCTCCACACCTGAGCACCACGGAGTGACATTTCTGACGTAGTTCATTCCCCATCTAAAACATATTCACACCGAGCTCTCCAACAGGCAGAAATCCGACAGTGACACAGTCTCTGTCACACGGTCGTCAACTCCACTTCTTTCCTCCTTCCAAAGGCTTAGCGACCGGAATTCTTCATCTGTCATTAACTTTATCTCCCGTATTTATGCACACTTAATTTCCTTTTTTTAACTAACCTAAAATATGCTAAGCCTCACAGCCTATCTTATTTAAAGATTGTAGGGTTCTTTGCCTCTATTGAAAAATAGACTTTCACACCACCACAGAGTGATGTGTATGGTCTTGTGGCTCTATCAAATGGATTTGGCTT
This sequence comes from Micronycteris hirsuta, assembly GCA_004026765.1. Classification (NCBI taxonomy): domain Eukaryota; kingdom Metazoa; phylum Chordata; class Mammalia; order Chiroptera; family Phyllostomidae; genus Micronycteris; species Micronycteris hirsuta. The sequence continues at coordinate 57,230 of PVJI01001857.1, forward strand.
TCCTGAAAAATCTCTTGCATATCAGTAGAAAAAAAAATAGATACTAAAACCTGGTGAGGTTTTTCCGCTATGAACATTATAAATAAAGGAAATACATCTTTTTTAGAGACCTCCTTTTGATGTCTTGGTGTGGGTCAGATAAATGAAATCAGAAGTGGGCTTCAAACTGTAGGAGAGCGAAGACATGAAAGGTCTTCGCTGCACCCAGGACTCACTCACGAGTGACAGTGTTTTCTCTCTAGACTGGAAACTAGATGGAGAATAGGCGGATTTTATTTCCACACTCATACGTTCACAGCATATACATCCTCCTCCCTCACAGCATTGTTCTTAGCCTGCATTTAATCAATATTTTTGAATGAGTGAATGGCTTTTATAAACGTAAGCCAAGCCTTGCTTTATCATGGGGTTGGGGTGGGGAAGGAAGGTTTCTGACATACATCTTCCCTAAGCCACATTATCTTTCCATTGTCATTCCACGTGAAAAAAGAGATTTCAAAGAAATGCTGACTTATTTAGTGGCCTGGTTATATGCTTACAGTTTATAATGCATATACCACTGTTTAATATAACCTGCTTAGTTCTGCCATAGACATATTCATCAGGCTCTCTAAGAAATTAATTTTTCATTGTGAAACATGATTTTACCTTGTCTCTAGGGCTTGCTCTATTTAAATATGGAGGGTCAGAGAAAAAAGCACTCAAAGAGAAAGTAAGATTTTCTTTCTCCTGGCTCTTGTCCTTTTACCCTGCTCTCTACATTTTTAGTGTAAAAAATAAAAAAGCGTTTCCATGATAATACCGCCATAAGGCCAGGTTGTCTGAGTAGGTCAAACGGACGGTAGCTTTACTGTCCTGATGCTGATTGAATTTCCAGGATGAAAGAAGTTCCACCAATGAACTGCATAATTCTAAGCAAGGCAAATACTACCAGAGTGATTTCTTCAACCATATTGGAATTAACAGTTTGCATACTTTTTCAGTCCTCACTTTCTATGTTAAAATATTGGTAACTCTACCCACATAGAAGAAAAATACAACTGTGACAAAGGAAGAAAAGAAAAAAGTCTGTATTGAATGTACGTTAGTGAGGGTATTTGAGAAAGAAGAGTCACCTGAACAGGTATGAACAGCAGCATCTCATCACCATAGCACCTTGGGGTCATCACTATGCAAATGCTTTCTTGGGTCCCACTCTTGGGTTTCTTCCTGGTATTTTCACACTGAAGAGGCAGCCACAGAGTTCACAGGTCAACGCAGTTGGGCGTTTATGGAAAGTAACACAACGGCTGCCCCAAATGTGCATGTCCTAATGCCAGGACTCTGATATTGTTGATACGTTACCTCACAGGGCACAAGAGACTTTGCAGATGCCAATAAGATTAAGGACCTCGAGATGAGGAGACTGTCCTGGGTTATGCAAATGAGTCCAATATAATACAAGGGTGGAAGAAAGGACTCAGAAAATGAGATGTAAGAATTCAGCCTGTCGTTAATGGCTTTGAACATGGAAGAAGGCTCTGAGCCAAGGAATCTGGAAGCTGGAAAGGGCGAGGAAGTGAATTCTCCTCTAGAGCCTCCAGAAAGAAGTGCAGTCGACACCCTGGGGTTCACCCAGGAGACTCATCTTGGGCTTTTGACTTCCAGAACGGTAGGATAGTAAGTGTGGGTGGTTTTAAGTGACAAAGTTTTCTGGGAATTTGCTGCAGCGGCAATAGGAGACGAATAGAGAATTTTTTAGGATTTGTCTCTGACCTGCGTCTCCTGAAGCCAGCTTGGGCTGCAAAGGAGCCCTTAGCACCATGACCTCCCCCTCTCCTTTGCTCCTGTTGCCTGTAGTTCATGGCCTGTCCGACCAAATGAAAGGCCAGGCAAGAAGTGAGGAAGCTTGAGGACTATTTTAGTAGTTGTTAGGGGTCCAAAACTTTATGGAACATGTTCTAAAACCTATAAATAAGAAGTGATTTGAGGCATGCTGCAATTTCATAAGACTATTTGTGTGCTGAGTTAATAGTGTCCAGCAGGAACTTCTAGGGCAAAAGCTGACAAATAGACATCAGTGCCTGAGACATGCTGATCTTTGGCCTGGCAGATATTCTAGTAGGTCTATGATCTGGAAGACTTCTTTTTTTTTGCAACTCAACTTATTTAAGTTATTTATAGATGGTGTGATAGGGAAGCTCTCCGGGGTTACTGATTGTAAACCCGTGTAGAAAGTAAGTGTATGCATGGAATAAAATAACTCCTTAGAAACTGTTGGTTCTCATATCCAAGAAGGATGATTTCTTTCTGGGGATAATCAGGATTTCAGATTCCTTTCAGAAAACTTACATTTGGGAGACTTGCTTAAGCTTTAGGTTAGCACTTACAACAAAATGTGAAATCAAGAAAGAGGAAATTTTTATTTTTAATCCAGGAATGAAGTAGAGAACCTTTTACTTCATAAGAGGCTCCTCACACCATTGCCCCTCACCAGATAATATTTAGTTGCCTCTGACTTCAGTATTATCATGCATGCATAGCTGGGCCTTAATGGGAGCACTTTATTTTCTTGTTCTAAGTTAATTTTATCAATCCTAAATGCTGGCGCACTCGAACTGAATGTGGTCTTCTTGAAGTCCAGGTAAAAGACAGATTAAGGAAAAAGACAAGAGTGAGAAAGAAGTACCAGTGAAAGGTCACTGCCTGGTCTGTCGGGAGACAGAAGCATTGGGCTGGGAAGTTGAGTGACAGCACCCCGACATGCCCCGCGTTACCCTACCGTTAACCCACAAGGTGACGGGATACGAAAGGTCAGGTGGCGCTCTGCATCCTTCCAGGCAGGGCCTCTCATGTCCCATGACTGAAAGGAAGTTTGGGTAAAATAAGGCCAGTTTTACCCACAAAGTACATTGTAAACAACCATAAATCATCCAAGAACAGCCATTCAGACCTAGAACATGTTTGGATCTGATCAGAAATAAAGAAGATATATTTTGTTATGTGCTGGAGTTTTTAGAATTAATGTAAAAGCAGATGTCCAAGATCAGGGATGCCCTCTGTGCTTACATGGTTTCAATTCTCTTTCCCCCCACACTGGTTATGTTTTACAAATCTTCATAGTACAGGTTTGTAGACCTGCTGCTTAAGTAATAAATACAATCCTATACCTAACAGAGCTGATTTATTGTCCTATATCTATTTACTTCCTCTACCCCAAACCCCTTCACTCTTCCCCCAATAAGAAGTTCAGCAAAAGGGATTCAGCGCTTCTTTAGGTCCCCGTCCCACACGGCCTGAACCTGAGTCCTGCACCAAAGTGAAGCCTTGGGCGAGGACACAGTGAGTGATAGGATAGAAAACTTTCTAAATGAATTGTGTAGCATTTGTATTTAATGCCTTTGCTTATCACAGTTATCCCAGAAGATGGGGAATAAAATCAGGTACAAGGATGTTTTAAACAGACATTCACATAATAGGCCACACAGACATATGGGCTGGTCAGACGCCATATCCCGGCAGGTAGGCCTAGAAGTAGGAGGACAGTGGCCTGATTTTGAAAAGAATTGGACAATATGTTTAAAAAAAAAAGTCACCCAAGAAAACCACAGGGTTTGTTTACTATACATCCAATGTGCTACCAGAGTCCATTTAATTTTTCTAAACACAATTTCCACCCTGTTTTCTGTGCTATATTATTTTATTTCATGAAAATACACATGCTTTGTGATTTTTATCAACACACAACTCACCAGGGCCTCCAGCCCTTTCAGGAGATATAGGTTGAGTTCAGCATGTCAAATTTGTAGGGCTTGCTTGTGACACAGAAGTTAGAAAAATCCCACTCAGTACTTGAGTGTTTCAAAATCTATGCATAATCAATCCCACAGCTGTTGAAGAAGAAGAAAGATCAGAAACACTAAAGTGGTGTATAAAGAGCAGGGAGAGAAGCCTGTGTGTTTTCGGTCTCGTAAATGATGAATGTGGAAGAGAGGCATGAACTAAAGCAGCTTTGACAAATGAATGTTCTTAGAAATCAATAACTAGACAACCAGGGCAAGATTAACCAAAGCGTAAGTGACAAGTGCTTCAGTGTTTTTATTTGTAAAAATGAAGAGTTGATTTAATTCACATTACATTCAAATTTTTAAAAATAGTTTCAGTCTTATGCTATTTTTTTATTACTCATGGTACAATTTAATTATGTCTTAGTATGCATAGTTTAGGAAATAATGATGCCAGTGATGAAATGTAAATTGCATATAAGAGGGCATTATTTTCTTGCTTTTTCCTAAGTTAAATGGAAATTTTGTTCCCTTTTAAAGTAGCAAGTTTTTCTTATTACAGTTAACATTTTTATATCCTCCAAGTAAAACAATATTTAATGGGAGGAGTCTAGTTATATTTAGCTGAAATCAAATAAATACATAAAAGTTCAAATTGCTTTTTAAGATAATGAGCTCTTGTTTCCCTATTCCTGCCCCATCTTTTATAAATAATAATACAGGATTTGCTCAATCTCTCCTACAACCCCTGCTACTAAACACCCTACGTGTGGCTCTCACTCTGCTCGGACTCACAGGTACAGAGACGGTGGCGTGTCCCCAGCGCTGGCAGTACATGCTGCTTTGGATGGTGCAGGCTTCAGGAGCACGGCGGGTACAGCCAGTAAATGGAAGGGCAGAGGAAAATGAAATTTTTAATAGCTTTGCTCTCTTGGTGCTTTGTCTGAAAAAAATCACTGTTGCATTTGACATTTGTTGCCATTTTGCTTTTTCATTTTGAATCACAGAACCGACTCATCTGTCTGTTGAAGGGAGGAAGAGAGATGACCTCAGAAATGTCAGAATTATTATGAATGGCAGGTTATAAGTTTGGACAGGTGGATGATAGTGTTTCATCAGTCTGTTTAAGCTCTAACTCCAGGGTGGGGACCTGAAATAATAAGAAGTTTTTAAATTTTTCAAGAAACAGAAGAGATGGCTCCTTTCCCAGCGCAGGCCATATGGCGTGATAGCAGTAGTCCCATACAGAATAGGGAGGAATGCCAGACCTACATGTGATTTCATGTCCCTCTTCCCACTGTGACCTCAGGCAGGGTGTGCAGTCCCTCTAAGTTCCACTCTTTGTCATCTGTAACATAAAATCACACCACCTACCTCATGGGACCGCTGAGGCTTACTGAAGGCCGGATACAGGCAAAGCAAATAGGTTTCACACTGTGTGACAACTCAGCTAGTGGCCGTGACTGCCTGGACAGCTGTGCGTGGCCTTCAAGGCCTCTTCTGGGCACAGCATAAATGTGTGTTTGGGTCACTGAGGAGTTTGCGTGGGTACTGGAGAGGGCTGTTGGGGGCACACATGTCAGAGTTGGAAACCCTTCTGGAGGAACCCTAAAAATGCTTCTTCAGTGCAATATGGACACAGACTGTTATTCAAAAGATGGCCACATCCACACACACAGAACTCTGTCATGGGTGAGTCATTCCTTCAGCTGGGTGATATCACTGTGAACCCAACATCCAAAGACAGTCTCAGTGTGTGGTCAGTGCTGGAAAGGATTCCAAATCCACCCTAATTTTGAATATCACGAAGGATACACATTCCTAAATACTGCTGCTCCCACAGAATCTTTAATCCCAGGGATACAAGGGTATGTCTGGTGTCACTTAAAATCATCAAAGCCAAGGTTGGCTTCACCATCACCTCCAGCAGACTCCTTCAGCAAGCACACAGACTGTAGTACAAAAGAAAACAAAAGGCACCATTTCTAACACAGAATTCACAGGACTCTAAAATATATTCAGGCTTTCCAAAATCCTGCATGCCTTCTACTCCTCTGCTTGAGCTATTGATCTTCAGCAAGGCACATATATTTGTGATCAATCAGTGCTGGCATCCCATGGAGAATTTATTGAAAGAAATCTACAGAAAGGTCCCATCTGCCCATCTCTTGTCCCTCCTGCTCATTGAGAGGAGAAGCGAGGGCGCACATGTGCAGTGAGCCCCAGGTGTTAAATAAAATCGTTACCTAGACTCAATACATTCCTATTGACTCCTGGCTTATTGCGTTAGCACAGGTGAACCACAGTTTATACCAAACAGGGATTTCTGAGAGCCTAAACTAGTCCTAATCATGAAAAAAGATGAAAGACTTTATTGGACTTATTACGGCCATTTTGAATATTCATTAAGGCCAGGGAACAAACACATCTGGATGATGCAAACGGACTGACAGTGAACATGAGGAAGTCCTCGAGATAGGACTCTGGATGTGGCTGTTCATTTCGTCTGTGTGGGACTACCTGGCTACAAAGCTGGTAGGAGGCCAACTTCATCAAACTTTGAGGGGGTTTCAAAAGTTGTCTATTCTAGGAATACAAAGTGCAGCTCCCAGGTAACCTCATGGTCCACCTAAGGTTTTCCATTTCTTCTTTTATGGCACAGATGTGCATATAGGGCTTTCCACTGAACATCTTAATCCACATAAACAACACAGACAAAGTGGGTTATTTGGGGGGCTCTGAGGAACAGCACAAATTGTTATGTTATCCAATGTAATGCACACACACACACACACACACAACTTGCCCCGCCACGGAAAGCCCAAATTTGCTCTGACATAACCTACGCACAGACACAGACACAAAGAAGTTGAGGGCGTACCCCAGACACTGCGGAACTAGATCGACTCTGACAGATGCTAGGGTAGGTTCAGTTGGGTGGATCTTTGGGCTGCCTGCAAAGAGAGGAAGCTTGTTTTAGATCTTGCTTTAGATCTTGCCCTGAGTTCTCTCTCACAGCTCTCTGGGAGCTCACCTTGGGCTTCAGCCTTCTTGCATCTTGATCCTTCCTCCTTCCCTGGACCAAAGCCAGTATCCCAGCTTCTTCTTTGCTGGGCCTTTGCACTCTGCCCTGGCCCCCGACAGTGTGGGCTGTACCTTCCCCCTACTCTTGCCAGGAGCTGTGATGAGTCCCACCCTCTCTCCCCGCTATATCTTATTGACTCTGTCAAAGCTCCATTTTTCACAGTCAGTCTGTCAGCATTCAGTATCCCTTGCCTCACCACGGACTCAAATCCCGTTGCCCTTCTCACTCCACCTCAAACTGCATCTGCCTTGGTAAGATCAGATGAGCTGACAGTAAGATCACAGAAAGGGGCCTTTTCCTTGGTTAGGACCCCACAAGAAGTTCACCCGTGTCTGTTAGCATGAGAGCAACCTCATACAAGTTGTCAGTTTATATCATTTTCAACATATTGTGAGAATTCATTGTTTATTTAAAGAGTTGACTTAGTGACTGCCTCAGAAAAATACAACATAGTCATTCTTTCCAACTAATGTAACTTTAATGCTATTTTGTAATTTTTATATGCTAGGGTATTAGCGTGTTTGTTACCTACAAACTATATTGCTATTTTTATTAGTAGTTTGGCATTTAATCAATGTTTGATATCATGAATGATTTTAGGTTTACACCATGGACAGCTTTGAATCAGCAGCCTTATTTTTCTATTCTAAAACAAATTCAAGTGAATGAAAGAATAAAGAAGGTAGAGGCATCTCAGTGCGATACAAAGGAGTGCCACGGTCATTCCTTCATCTTTCCCTGGTGTCGCTTGTGAAACAAACTGACTCTCTTGATACCCATGTGGTGTGTTTAGGAATCCAGTGGTTTTCTTGCCGTATAAGGCTGTGTTTGTCCTGACGATATTACACATTTACCCTGTTACATTTATTACAATGTTTGATCTGCAGTTCAGTGTCTATTGATATTGAGTGCCCAAAAGTGAAGTTACCACCAGGAATCCAATTATAAAAACAATATTAATAAAAATAGACTGCCTTTATATTTTAAGTCAGGAAAAAAATTATTTAACTTCCAATTTGTAAGGCAGATCCGAAGCATCATGTAAAATATGGTCAAAGGGAAGAAGAAACTGCTCATGTAGGTGACAGGGAATTAAGCAGGTTCTAGAAAGAAAGTAGTGAATAATTTGCAAAAAACATATACTATGGAACCGATGAATGTAATCATAAAGTCACATAGGAAATCATGATTCTTTGTGGTTAAGAATTAATAAAAATTAAAATATTTTAATGTCAAAGTTAAAAAGATTGAAGAAAAAGACCTAATGAGCAAACCAACCTAACAATAAAAGTAGAAACAGACCTTCAGAGTTGGTGGACAGCTCTGGGGCAGGGTGTACAGGGCAGACGGATGGAGCAAAAAGGGAAAAGGACTTGTGGACATGGACAATGGTGTGGTGATTGTGGGAGGTCAGGGGTATAAAGGGAATAAATGGTCATGGAAAAAATGCAATTAAAAATTTAAATTTGATTTAAAGGGAAGAAAACTAGTTTATTGGAAAGAGGATCAGATATTAAAAACCTGAAATAAAGGGTATAATTGAAAAATAATGTAAACATTTTTGAAGAAAAAAGAAGGGAAATTTCTTTCATTTATTATACTATCTGAGTTTTCCTTTCTTCAGGCCAAAGGGTGCTGAAAACCGTGAAAAATTCTTAGTTCTAAATAAAATACACTCAAGAATTTATAAAGGTCACTGCAAATCACTTTGGAGTTAGAGAAAATAGCATTGGTGATTTATAGCTCTTAGGAGAGATAAGATACAAGTCAGTGGCTTGAAGAACTAGGAAAAGAAAAGACACAGAAATAACACAGAGGCCAGAAAGAATGAGACTATTCCAAGAGTTAGATAATACAAATACGGCTTTGGTGTCTCAGAGGAAAGGCAGAAGGAGTTATTTTTTTCATGAACTGTAAAAAGAGACTTATTCCCACAATGTAGGAGTGATACCTCCCAGGTCTAAGTGTCTGTTTTGTGCACATGTGCACGGGGGGCATGTGTTTTGTGCACGTGTGTAGGAGTGTCCACAGGTGTACCTGAAAGCATATGCTCATGTGTGCATGTACATGTATGTATATGCAAGACACTGGAGAATCTAGACACCTCAATCCTTCACAGCATGCATATCTGAAATCAAAGAAGGGGTAAAGCAAAGAACGAGTAAATAACAAAGGCTTTTTTGTTCGTTTACTTAGGAAGAAGGAGAAACAGGCCGATGGTTAAAACATGATCTTCTCAGAGGCCAGGAATAGCGAGTGGTCATAACAAATTTCATACAAAAGTGCAGTGCCCAGTAGTAAGAAATATTAGCTGAGGATGATGAATCCAATACCCTAGTTTTTAATTTAGATATTTAACATAGCTTATTGCCTATTTTTAATAACTGCTCACCAGCAGTCTAAAAATACAATAAAATCCTCCCTTTGAGCCATCTCTCAAAATAAAATAGGACACTTGGTTGTATATGTGTGAGTATATTTACACTGAAAATATATACATATATTCACAAACATGTGCACAAAAAATGTAGTACATCCAGCAGTGTAAGAATAAGATGACTTTAAGACATAGGAAACCAGGAACTAAATCATTTAACTGACAAGAAACCATGTACATAATTTTCATGTTAATCAAAAATGAATATACTGGATCTGACTGGAATGTAATAGGAGACCAGGGTGTCTGGAGTTTGAAAAACATCTTTAAAGGAAAAAACAAGAGAAGTATGACTGTCAGAAAAGGAAGCAGATGTTCTCGCTAGAATAAAAAGCCAAATTACGAGAACTTGAGCTTTATAACAGTTTTAAATAAACTTATATGATGCGGCATAAGAATTTTAAACTTTAATGAAAGCAAAAAATCATTTTATCATACTATTGGTACAGTATTTTTCTTTTCACATTTCCTTTACATTCTTTCTTGCTTTATTTTCATTTTGTCCCCTTACCTGGTATTTGCTTCTATTACAAGCTAAGACTATACTAGCAAAGGGAAATGGACCAAGGAGCCCTTTATCTCCATAATTGAGGCAGAAATGATTTCTACCTGAACTAGTGAGATGTTTTAGGCAGAAAAGAATTTTTGCTTGGATTAACTGCCAACCTGGTTTGATGTCAGACATAAAATCATGTATTGATGATGGCACAGGGCCGTGACTTTGATCCAGTCAGTGCACTGGGTCCTACCTATGCGTTGGGAGCCTTTCGTGACAATGGCAGTGTTATCATTTCTGTGAATGTTTACTCTTGAACATGATTACTCAGCTCTTACATTCTGAAAAAGCAAGGGAAAGCCGCCTGCATTCAATATGTCTAAACCCGGATAAGCTCAGCTTCTAAATACTTGAGTGAGTGTCGGATAGGAAGGCTGTCAGGTGTGCTCCTTATGATTACATCATGTGTAACATTTGTGTAGCCTGCCAATGGACTCCACGTGATGGATCTATACCTGGATAAAGACATCTGAGTTAGTATTCAGACCTTCCCCCCTGCTGCTCACAGAAGAGGCAGGGGAGACAAGTAAATAGAATGGAGCAAAAAGTAAAAATATCTAAAAGATTAGATCTATTCTTTCCCCAGCAGTATTCTGAAAACAGACTTAGTTGATGGGAACGGGGCCTGGGAAAGAAATGAGTGAGGACCAGAGAAACGAAAACCTGACCATGGAAATGGGGAGGGGAGAGTGGCGTGTGTCTGTCTGTATGGCCTCTGAAATGGCCTTGGCTAAAAATGTGGAAACTTCTAATAAAAATATTTTTAGGATGAAATATCAGAGGAAGAAAACTATTAGTTTGTGGTGGTGTTTTCTCATTGGGAAAATTAATTCAGAAGGAAGATTAATGATAACTAACCTGAGGAATAAAGTAAGAATTCATTGAGGGAACTGAAATCAAACAGAATCCTTTGAATTAAAAAGGCATAAAAGGAAGAGTAGCAAATTATTTTAAGATAATAAAGTAAAAATAATGCAAAAGTTAAATAGGATTTTGAAGAAAAGTCACTATTTGTTTGAGATCAGAAAGACTAGAAATCACTGGATGATACCATCTGCTATTTCTGTTTAGCTTTCGAAAAGTGGTTACAGGAAAAGGTTGGTTTTAGATATGACTTCTGTAGCACAACAAAAATCATACTGGGAGAACTGGAGTCAAAGACTGGCTTTCATTTGAACAGTCATCCACAGAGAATTTCTTCAGTATAGTTCTCTGCTTTGGAATGATTCTACACAGAGGCAGCAGAAGACTCACTTTATGTGACTGGCATGCTATCTACTTTTTCTCTTTCAAGCAGTGGCCCAGGTAAATCTCAGAAAATAAACATAACAAGATGAAGTAATGTCTTTCTCCAGACATCATGGTTAAAGAAGTGTGCAGCCTTGTGGGGCAGGGCTGCTCTGTAGGAACAGTTGGTGTGAGAACACGGTCTGTCCTTCCCTGGGCCAACCCCCAGAGAGCACATCCCAGAAGAGCAGCAGGGCATGGGAACAGCTGGAAGTGGTGGAAGGCTCAGGATGGGACCTTTCCCTGAAACCCTTTTTGTCTTCAGTAAAATGACCATTTTTACTAGTTTTCTTCTGGAAAATGTCGAGGAATCAGAGATCTGCATCCCATATAGAATACCTCAGTTGTGCTTTATCCAAGAGGCAAATTAATTTAAAAGGGAAATTAATGATATCTAACGTTTTCAGGAGACTCCTCTTAAAGGGCCTGTAGGGACTTAGAACTTACATAGATCCACCCCCTCTGCACCAGAGCCACAGCTGGAAAGACATCAGTTGCATATAGGGAAAAAATGAAGTGATTGGAAGCACAGCAAGCAACGGGCAAACCTCCAGAAGCCACACAGCAGTATTGTCCTCTCTCTGAGCCCTACCCCCACAGAGATCCACAGAGCAGTGAACTGGGTCACCCCTCCCTGGTGATTACCTAAGGCCATGCCCCACATGATTTACAGATGCCTTTTCTATAATAGGCCACACTACTAAGATAGGGAGTCAAAGCAGTTCTGCCTAATACACAGAAACAAACACAGGGCAGCTGCCAAATTGAGGAGACAAAGAAATATGGCCCAAAAGAAAGAACAGAACAAAACCCCAGAAAAAGAACTAAATGAAGTGGAGATAACCAACCTACCAGAGGCAGAGTTCAAAACACTGGTGATCAGGATATTCAAAGAAACATTTGAGTACTGCAACAGCATAAAAAAGACCCATCCAGAAATGAAGGTTGCATTAAATGAAATAACGAAAAATCTAAAAGGAGCCAACAATGGAGTGGATGAAGCTTAGTTTCAAATCAACAATTTGGAACATAAGGAAGAAATAAGTATTTAGCCAGAACAGCAAGAAGAAAAAAAAGCTAAAAAAAATAAGGATAGAATAAGGAGCTTCTGGGACATCTCCAAACACAACAACATCTGAATCATAGAGGTGCTAGAGGAAGAAGAGGAAGAGAAAGAAATTGAAAACTTATTTGAAAAAATAATGAAAGAAAACTTCCTTGATTTGGTGAAGGAAATAGATATACAAGTCCAGGAATGACAAAGAGTCCCAAACAAGCTGGACCCAAAGAGGACCACACCAAGACACATCACAATTAAAATGCCAAAGGTTAAAGATAAAGATAGAATCTTAAAAGCAGAGAGAGAAAAGCAGAGAGTTGCCTACAAAGACAGTCCCATAAACCTATCAACTGATTTCTTAAAAGAAACTTGGCAAGCTAGAAGGGGCTGGCGAGAAGTATTCAAAGTGATGAAAAGCAAGGTCCTCAACCTAGGTTACTCTATCCAGCAAAGCTATCATTTAGAATGAAAGGGCAGATAAAGTGTTTTCCAGACAAGGTAAAGCTAAGGGAATTCATCATCACCCAGTCATTATTACATGAAATGTTAAAGGGACATATTTAAGAAAAAGGAGAAGATCAAAACTATGAACACTAAAATGGCAACAAACTCACAAGTTTCAAAAACTGAATCTAAAAAACACACTAAACACTCCATAACAAGAGCAGAATCATAGATATGGAGATGATTTGGAGGGTTATCAGCTGAAATGGGAGAGGGGAAAAATGGGGAAAACGGTGCAGGGATTAAGAAGCATAAATGTGTAGGTACAAAATAGACAGAGGGATGTTAGGACTAGTATAGGAAATAGAGAAGCCAAAGAACTTACATGCGTGACCCATGGACATGAACTAAAGATGGGGGATTGCCAGAGAGAATTGGGGTACCAGGCAGCAGGGGGCAAGTGGGGAAAATTGGGACAACTGTAATAGCATAATCAAAAATATATAGATATTTTTTAGAAAGATCAATTGACTACTGCCCTGGCTGGGTAGCTCAGTTAGTTGGAGCATCGTCCCATACACCAAAAAGCTTTGGGTTCAATCCCTGTTCAGGGTACATACCTAAGTTGTGGGTTCAATCCCCTGTTAGGGCATATACAGGAGGCAACCAATCAAAGATTCCCTCTAACATCAAAGTTTCTCTTTCTCCCTTCCTCTCTCTAAAATCTATAAAATTCTCACATAATGATTAAAAATTTTAATTGACTGTGTTTATATGGGTCTATTTCTAGGCCGTCTGTTCCATTGACTTAATTTGTCTATTCTTATGTCTACTTATCCAAGGTGTTTTAAAACCTATATTCAGTTTTTTAGCATGAGTTTATTAAATAAATGGTGTGTAACAGCAATGGACTAGGCACAAAGTTACCAAGAAAAATAAGAAAAAGTGACTGCAGAATAAAACATTAAAATCCTTTGAACTTTAGAAGCAATCCTTCAAAGACTACCATGATAATGCAATAGTAATAAACTCGGAGCCCAAGCATTAAATCTTTTGGTTCTATCTAAGAGAGAGCTATCACTTCCTACTGATAAAAAAAATCTAACCATTATTGAGCTCTGTTATGCATTATTGTTTAAATATCTTTTTAATGATTAAAAAGTAATCAAAGAAGCCCTGGCTGGTGTAGCTCAGTGGATTGAGCGCGGGCTGGGAACCAAAGGGTCCTGGTTCGATTCCCAGTCAGGGCACATGCCTGGGTTGCAGGCCAGGTCCCCAGTGAGGGCCATGTGAGGAGCAACCATACATTGCTGTTTCTCTCCCTCTCTGTCTCCCTCCCTCCCCCTCTCTCTAAAAATAAATAAAATCTTAAAAAAAAAAAAAGTAAAGAAGAGATGGAATTTGTTCTGCTTCCCTAAAATTAAGAAAACCAGATAAGCTGATATGTCATTTAGAGACTGTGATACTGTGATTTATTTTGCATGTATACATGTGGTTTCCATCCCTATTGCTAGCACAGAGTTCTTAACCCTTGGAACTTCCTAAGTGGTGAAAAAGATTCAAAGTGTTTTCTAATATGTTAGGGGGTGACTTTTGGACCTCACCTAAGGATGAGGACTGGTTTCCAGGGGATCCAACCATGTGATCAGAGGGTTGGAACTCTCAGTCCCACCTCCACATCCCCCCCCATTGGCCAATCACTTAATCAAATGTGTTTATGTAATGAAGCCTCCATAAAATCCTTAAAAAAATGGGGTTTGAAGAACTTCCAGGTTTCGAACATGTGGAGATTTGAGGAGAGTGATGCTCTCTGAAAGGGCCTGGAACTTTTGCACCCTTTCCCCACCCCTTGCCCTATGCATCTCTTCCATCTAGCTGTACCTGAGTTAAATCTTTTTATATTAACCCGGTAATCTAACAGGCAAGATGTTCTCTGAGTTCTGTGAGTCACTCTAGCAAATCAAACCTGGACTTGCAATTGGCATCTGAAGGGAAGGTGGGGGCATTCTTTGGAGACTGAACGCTTAACCTGTGAGATCTGATGCTGTCTCTAGGTAGAGATGTCAGAGTTGAGTTGAATTGTAGGACACCCAGCTGGTGTCCTAGAATTGCTTGGTGGTGTGGGAGAAAGCCTCCACACATTGGAATCGGTACCAGAATTCTTAAAGACAGAACAGACGTGACATGGAATTGTAAGGAAGTCCAAGGTGGGCTTAGTGCTTTCTACCAGAGCACTTGGCATAGACCGTGAGCAGTGGCCGGAATTCAAAGAGGAGAAGTTGGTGAGCAAAGACCTGGCACCGCTATGAGGATGGTGTGATATTTTAATTGGGTTTGGATTTGGAAAGAGAGAAAATGCATCTTATTAATATTTCTAGTTTCATGCTGAGAAACCCCAATGGAGTAGCATAATGAAAGCTCAAGTAAAGTTCCTTTCAATAGGATTTTGGTTGGAAATATGTATTAATATGCACTATATATTCACCTTCCCAATTAAAGTATGGTATGTTTCTGTGGCTATAGGAATAATTTATTTTAAACATGTTCTTCCGCTGACTAGGTCTTTCAGTTTAGCTGACGGCTACAGCCATTGTAATCCACATTCCCTTCTTGAGTCAGTTGGCCTGAAGCAGCATTAAAATGTTTTAATAAGGCCCCTTTGAAAGGTAGCAGACCCACATTTACTAAACTTTTAAAAACACTGCCTTTCAGAGGTGATTACTGGAACACTTAAACGCTCTGACAGCAAATAAGTATGCTGACCACCAAATAGACCTTTAGCAAATGAGCACTGATAGCTGTGTCTTTGTTCCTAATTTTCTTTTTGTTAGTTTATTTGAACAAGGATGAAAGAATATGTCATGCAGGTAGGTTCCTCATTCAAACCCACTTCCTATATCCATGAGGCAGGTAAAAACTTACTATTCAGAACAGCTAGTTCCATGACCTATTTTCTAATTTATTGAAAGGTAATTTGTCTGCCCACAAATAAAGTATTTAATTTCTCATGTGCCCCTTGTGCGATAGTAGAGAAGAAACAACCAGGTATGAAATGTATTCAAACAGGAATAATTAGCCTTCCAAACTCATTAGTTGAGTTTTTTTCTACTCTGACTGGAGCGCCCTTAGGTGTCTGTGTTCTCGGCATGTATGGGCTTGCACCCACAGACTCTCACCACCCAGTGAGACCGGATTCAGGGCTCCTCTGCTGGAAGAGGAACCCCTGCTGGAAGGGGAACCCTGAATCGTGTCTCACTTGTGTACCCAGAAAGGAGAGTGGGCACCACCTCCTTCGGGTGTGATGTCTGTCGCTCACACCACCTCTCATCACTAGATAAAGTCCTTCCCCACTCACTACTTTATGTGCCATTTCACAACCTCCATCCCTTTCAGAGGGCTTTATCCCTTCAATCCTTTACCCTTGGAAGACTAGCAGATGGCTGTGATTTTACTCTTCAATGCCAACAAGGCATCCGAGAATACCTGAAAGGAGCAACACGGAAGAATATGGTGACATGGACTGCCCTGGAGGACAATGCGCAGAGGAGAGAGTGCAGAAGTGGAGCCAGTTTGGCTTCACCATTAGCTATTGAAACACTGTTCCTAATGAGCCTCTTGAGCCGAGACAAAATTTCTCCATTCTTTAGCAATTTGCATGGTGACCACTCTTTTTAAAATGCCGATAAGATTCTTACAAAGCCCTGTGATATGGTTCCAACCTTAAGCATATGACTTCCTCTCCCTTTCTCTACATCTTCCTCTTCCTCTTCTCCTTCTTCCTCTTCTTCTTCCTCTTCCTTTCCTCTCCCTTCACCTTCCATCTTCACACACATAAATATTATTAGTTGAATGAAATGAGCAGAGAAAGGATGTCAGGAAAGTCCCTGCTGAAATTATTTGAGAATCCATCAGTAAGTAGAACTAAATTTAAATTCCTTCTAGTCACAGGATTAAAACTGGTAGCAAAAACAAAAATAGCAAGACCACGCCCTGCCTGGTATGGCTTAGTGGATTGAGTGCCAGCCTGCAAAGCAAAGGGTCGCTGGTTTGATTCCCAGTCAGGGCACATGCCTGGGTTGCAGGCCATGTCCCTGGTAGGGGGTGTGCAAGAGGCAACCATACATTGATGTTTTTCTCCCCCTCTTTCACCTTCCCTTCCCCTCTCTCTGAAAATAAATAAATAAAATCCTAAATAAAAAAAGTAGCAAGACCAGGACTGATGAATATGTGTGAGGTAGAGGTTACAGTAGATTTCATAGGTTACTTTACTCATTTTAGCAAGGATTAACTATATTTTAATAGTTTTTTGTTTACAATCATTTAATTACTTTTTTTGAGAAAAGACATCTTTAGGTATCATGTGAGGTAAAACCTTTCAAAAACATTTTTTTTAAAAAAGAAAGGAAATGGCACAGTGCTCAAGACAACATTATCATAGTGAGAGCTTGATGTAGAAAGGTTAACATTCCAAATGACATCTGCAAAATCTTTTTTCTAACTCTGCTTCCAGACTAGTCTTAGATTAACTTCACATCAACACCATGGGGAGAAGAACGCAGACATTTTAAAGAGTATTATAATATTAACTGATGTGAAAAAATGTCCCCTGATCTAATGAAGTGTGAATAAGATTTATCTTTACACTTTCTAGGCTGTGTTTATTAGCCCCCCTAGTGAAATGCTCAAACTGTATGTTTGAAAATATAGATGCAAATGTACTGCCAAAGAAAATAAACAAACAAAATCTGTCCATCACTCATTCAAGGAAAATAAGTGCAAATATTAAGAGAATAAAATATTAAGTGTAAAGATGTGTTTTTGCATACACACCCATGTACACAAAATGATATATACATCTGGGGAAATTATAAAGGTAAACAGCCATTCAAACACTAGAAAGATCTATAATCAAATGTTGGAATGATAAGAAAGTATGAAATCTTTGGGTGAAAGAGGAGGAATTTTTCCTAGCCAGAGGAGAAAGAAGATTGAATTTGTAGTGAAGCGAAGCTTGAAGGCAAGTGGAGATGTTTGTGTAAACAGAAAATTTTTGAACAATGTTGATTAACAGCATTTTAATCAGACATAAAGATTTATGCCAGTTAGGATATTTGCCATAAAATAACTCTACCAATGAAAATTCAACATCTCATTAAATAGATTGAATTGCATCAAGTCCAACAAAAAAGGCACATATTTCAAAAGACATTTCTTTCTTAGCCACTTACTCATTATCAATCATAAATATGAACTCAAAATATGGAAGATCTGATTTCAGTGGTGGAAATGCCAGAGCTTTAATTATTTGGATGGTGATCTTAATGTAAAATTCTGCAGAAGGCAAGGTAGAAAATCAGCATTGAGTCGAATGTCAAATAGGCATGATAATTTCCATGTATGTACAAATACCTGGTGAAACTCATTCAACACAGCTGAATTCATTTTCATCCTTAATGAAAAGAAAAGATCACTCAGAGGATGCAAACGGGGATTGAAAACTATAGTATTTTTTTTGTGAACACTCACAAGAACTCAAGGTTTTCATATTACCATTTTTTTCTGTTCCACTTGTTTGCTTTTTTGTTTCTCTTTTGTTGTTGTTTGTTTTTATTGTCATCTGTGACTGTTGTGATGCTTCGAGTGAAACTCCAAAAAGGACAGAAGGGAATACTATAAACTTTAAATTTGCTTCCCAGTCCCCAAACCAGGGTATATCATCAGTTCCCCTCCTCAAAGGCAACAGCTGACATCAGTTCTGTAGATAAACTCCCCAAAACATGATGTACATTTCATACCAGTTTATAATTGAATTCAGCAACATACAACAGTTATTCAGAAGGCAGAGGTTTATTTTTCTTTCATCTGGCGGGGTCTGGAGACAGGCACTGCTGGCCTATAACGGTGACTCTATCGTCATCAGAGACTCCGTTTTTTTTAATCTCTCTTCCTCATCAGTCGTGGGATGCAGTTTTCATTCTTAAAGTCACTTCATGATCAGAATATGGTGGCTAGATTGAAATCCATCACATCACTATTCCAGCCAAGAAGGAAGAACAGAAGGGTGTGCCTCCCTGAAGTCAGCTCCCTTTAAAGAGCTTTCCTCAAAGCCCCGCACCACAGCTAATTGACTAGCCCTGTCTGAGGGGCACATTTTAAGATGGGCAGTTTGCCACTCCCAAACATAGGCATTCTGTTGGGAAAAGAAAACATTAAAAAAGAAGATTGGATGGTGAATAAGCAACTAGCAATCTGTCACAACGTACAAGACGATATGTATGTGTGTTCCTTTCCCTGTGTTTTAAACAAATGGTGACATACTACACGTAGTCACATGGCTTTTGACTCTGTTCGCCACAGTCATTAGATTGTATCAGGACCAAAGCCCAAGGACCAAACCTGCGGATAATTCCTCTTAAGTTTCACCCAACTGCAGATGCTAGTAACACAATTGCTACCTGAACCCCTTGCAGCTCAAAGACCAGCACCAGCCGTGTCACTGGGAGCATGCTAGAAATGCAGAATCCAGGCCCCACCTGAAACCTAGTAAATCAGAATTTTCAGTTTAGCAAGATCCCGGATAATGAGCACAAGCATTTGAGTTTGGAAAGCAGTGCACCCCTAGTCCTTCTAAGGTCCCAGTTTAGGGACAGCCAAGCCTGCTTGTCTATTTGGAGCCATCTCCCAACCAGCTGTCAGGGTGGGAAAGTATTTTCGTGTTCTAAGACGGGTTCTGTGAGAACCCTGGTGTGCAAAGGGCCAGTGTGAGCGTCAAGCTATATAGTCACTAATCGATTCCTAATTTTGTCATCAGTCAAACAATCAGCCATCTTGGTTCTTCTGCACTAATTTCTTGGATTGCATTTCTTCCTCCTACCCTCACCCCCTCTCTCCTAAACTGGAAGGAGGGTAGCTTTCCACTCCAGCTGTCTCTCTCTCTGGTTTCTATGCTCCCCTAACTCACAGAGTTATCCTTAGCTCCACTTTCCTTAACTCTTCTTAAATGGGCCTCCCTTCTTACATAATCTTTAAAACCAAGAACTCTGAGAATGTGTCACCATCCAAATGTCTGGACCTGGCTTCCTTTGATTCTGTAAGTCAGGACATCCTGACCACAGCCAGGATCAGAGCTGACTTGAACACTCTCCTAGAGTTTGTTTTGGAGTTGGTCCTTCCTCCCCAGACCCCAGGCAGATCTTTCCCACCCTAAGTTTGTGCCAAGCCTGGATTTTCCCCGCTTGTTCTCTTTTACCCAGGTGGAAACCCACGTAACACCAACATAGGACCATGCTGCTCATGTCAAAAAGTGACATGTTGAGTCCCACCATTGACCAAGAGTCCTTCAGTCCACTGTTACCATAGCAAGAATCGCTTCTAGGCGCTGGGGCCAGACTGAAGTGCAGAAGTAGAATAAGTGGCCCGAGAGGGACAGACAGATAGGTGGGAGCCTGGCAGAGCCTCACACAGTCTAGTTGGAACATAGCGTCAATACTGCGTGAATTTGGATGGATAAAACAGCCATTACATTTGACAAAATGTAGGCTCTTAACCTTTAAAAGAGCAATCTCAGCAGAAAAGTAGGGCCAGAAGCCAATTTGCCACGAATTAAGGAAGAAATGAAAAGTAGAGGAAAGGAGGCAGCTGATAACACATTCATTTCAGACATTTGTGAGCAGAAGGAAGAAGCTGTGAGACATAACAGAATCCAGTGACATCTTTATAAGATAAGGGAGAATTAAACATTTTTGAAGGCAGAAGGAAAAGAGTCTGTGAAAAAGAGATATTTAGAGATGAACTCAAAAGAGCAAAAGAAAAATCTCTGAAAATCATGATAAGGAAAAAACATTAAAGAGAGAGGGATTATCTTTAAAAAAGAAAGACTCTTTATCCTCAGACACATTAAGAAAGAATGAAGAAATGAATGTAGAAAGAAAGTACAGTAAGGTATTCTGTGGATATATAATTACTTCACAATAGTCTTTCAGTCAACAAAGTCATAGGTAAGGATAAGGAATGTTTGTATTGGATTTGGGATTTTCATAGAGTTAAAGATTTTTATTATAGCAAAAGCTTATAAAATAACCTATTGATATATTCTCTTCGTTTGAAGAGATGACAAATGATGAATGAATAAGGTAACCTGATTTGCCAAGATGGGTTTAAAGGAATGTAGTGGCTGTCAGGATCTGATACTGTCTACAAGATCATAAGTGAGAGATGAAGACAGAATTTGCCACATATCAGAAATGAAGCTAAAGTGAAGGTTGAGGCCAAAGCTAAGCTTGCAAATAGAGATGAAGGCCAACATTGAAGCTAAAAAAGTTAAATTTAATTTTTTGTCTATAGGGCCTGAGCATTATGCTTCTGTTCTACCTTATGACCCAAGAGCAGGAGCAAAGAAATGGGCAGCACAAGTGACACGGGGTTGGGACTTAGTGTGGTCCATCAATGAGCAGGAATGAATGGGAGCCTAGGGCATAGGGAGGGCAGGGCATCTCAGTCAGTGGGGAATCGCTAATAGAACCAAATTCTTGCCTTCTTAGATCTTGCCCAGTGAATGTGAAGATAGTTTGAAGAGTGTCAAAGGTCTTTGCAAACTGAAGACTTACGGTTGTGTCCTAATTTCACTACTAACTAGTTATGTAATCAGAAACAAGTTATTCTGATCCTTGGTTTCCTCATCTGCGAAAGAGAGATAATAATACTCACTTCACAAATATGCTATGAAAAGCAAATTACCCAGAATTTAGCACTAAATAACTAGTCTGAAGTAAATACTCAAAATGTAGCTACAAATGGTTGTATGCATAGGTCTCTTTTTCTAATGATAGATAAACATATATCATAATGTATTAAGGAGATATAATCTATCTTAAAGTATCAAAATATTACTATTTAATATATGCCCATTAAGATCTTCTTTAAATTCTCTATAATGAATCAGAGTATTCTCTCAACTCAGTTCCCACCATGTAGAAAAGTAGAAAATTATCGAACTTCGTAGGCAACAGACACTTTCTGTCGATGATTCTGAGGAGGAGAGCCTTGGCGGACCTTGAATACCATATTTAGATACCATATTTATAAAGTTCATTGAACACCATTCTCTCCCACTGAGTTTACGTGGCACCAAAACCTATTCCTTCACAGTGTCCACCTGTCAGGGCAGAGCAGGGGGACCCAGCTCCAACCAATGCTGAACCAACACTCTCGCCTCCTCCTGCGTTGTCCAGGCAGCAGAGCAGTTTGGGTCTGACAACTTCTAAACCAGAACTGAAACAAGAAACCAATAGTCAGGCCATTGTCAGCTTGTTTCACCTTTAAACACCCAAGTTAGAAGCAGAGGTGACATTTATTTTAACTCACACTACATAAAATATAACCTATTTTCATTTAGGATTTGTATGGGTCGAGGATATGTACAAAGATTTTAATTAAAGTATAAGTTAGATCTTGGAACAACCAAGGTTGCCAAGAGCAGACTCTGGCACCGCAGAGACACAGCTGCCTCTGCACTGAAGTGTGTGGCTCTGTTTGAGATATTTAGGTTGTAAGAGTTTTGTTGTGGCTTGTACAACCAGAGCTCATCTCCATCTTCCGTGAATCACGCAACTGGCTTGCATCAACAGCAAAGAACCCAGATTGCTACCAAGGTGGTTCTTTAACTTTCTTTCCTGGACCTGACTAACTGTCCCCATTTAAAAAAAAAAATTAATTATACAATTATAGAGCAGAAAACATAGCACTATCCTTCTACCATCCGAAAATGGAATCAATTGTTAAACTCATTATATAAGGACTGTAAGTAACAAAGATGATAGAACCCCTGTAAGTCAACATAGACTCTGAGAGTAGGTCATAGTGAATTAACCTCACTTTATTTTTGTCATGATTAGTAGACTGTGCTTAGACACAAATACATGGTGCACTTGAATTTCAACAAAGCCTTTAACAATCATTTAAACTCCAATAATAATGAATGTGCCGGGACCCAGAAAGGCATTACTATTTGAAAGGAAATATCACGGCCATAACGTTCTGGCGTCATGCCAAAGCCATCTTTGAAAAGGAACACTCGGTTTGAGTGTCATTAGTGAAACACTCCTCCTTTTTATTGATTGCAACATATTATTAGGAATAAAGATGGTTGTTGTCCATGGGATTGAAAAAGCATCCAATAAAATCAAAGGTAAAATCTAAAAACTTCAGATTTTTAGACACAAGCATTCTGGAACTATTTCATGCTTTGGACTCAAATTTTGTACTTCTCATGCTATTAAAATTTTAAGCCATCATCTAAAACGTCTGCGGTATGTGGTGAGTCATATGTTCAGTGGATAGGTGAATAGCATTTAATTCTAAGTAAAGAGTACTATGAAAAATTATACCGTCTTCTTGGGAAATTCTAATATAAAGGAGTTTGTCATGTCTTGTGAAGTAAATGCAGCTTTGGGTTGTAGAACTACAGATGGAGCGGCAGTAAGGACAAAGGTTAACACCGTGAGCTGAAGAGCCAGAGTGTCACTTCCTACCTAAGTGATATGAGGATAAGTTCATTAAACTGTGTGCCTCAATTTCTCATCCATAGAATGGAGTTAATAATAGAACGTAGCTCTAGTAATATAATGACTAAATGAAGTAATGGGCGTACAGTGCCAGACTACTGTCCAGCAAAGCCCTGTGCTAAGCACTAAATATTCATTATCTCAGTAATCCTCATAATAATCAATGAAGTAATATTATCATTATCTCCATTTTACAGATGAGGCTCAGAGAGGTTAAATACTTTGTCCACGCTCACTTAGATAGTATTGGCAAAGCCAACATTTGAACTGAAATCTCTCCAACCACAGAGCTGGACTCTTGACCACCATAACAATTAACTGCAAGGAAAGCATTGGATCCCAGGAAAAAAGCTGAAACCCATCCTGAGACCTGGGACATCAGAGCAAGGCTAGCAGCAAGAGTGGCCTCATACTGCTTCCCCAGGCACTAGGTGGAACTCCTTGAATTTCTGCTGCCAAGAACATGATTGGTCCCCAGGAACAAGGCGAAGTTGTTTCATCAGTCAGAAGAGCAGAGATACAGAGGCTCATAATCAAGGAGCAGACAGGAACACCACACAGATAAAGTGGTAGTGCTCAACATTTATTTTACCTTGACCTTCAGGAAAGGTCAGGTAGTCTATGACAGGAGATCCTCCCGCCCTCCACTGTGAGGGAGGGTCAGTGATCCGCTGCAGCAATGATGAATTATTGGCAGGTCTTAGGCTATGTGTCTGGCTTCACTCAAAGGTCCATTAGTTACAAAGGCTGGAACACTTTGCTGATGTGGCCAGTTTCTCACACAGAATTCCCTGGGGTCTTCTCAGACCTGGGTCACAGCATCATCACTCTCATTCTGACTCCTGCGCAAGCTGGTGGACTTGGGTGGAATTGACTCCATCTGCTAACCCAACCCAGAAGATTACAACATCTGCCATATTTTAATAGGTGGGTGAAATGCATCTCCCAGACAAATTAAGAAGCCTGTGAAAACCCCACTTAATCACAGACTTAATCAAGTAGACTTCTACTCGTATATTACAAAATATGTCCTCTCAAATTCCACAGACACATATAAGCAGAGGAAAGCTTCTCTTTCTCTTGAGTTCTCCTGAGATCCACAAACTCTGTGTATTTACATACAATTCCATCGCAACAAGAGGCTGAGCAGTCTGCTGGGGTTACATGACGGTCACTGGTAACAGAAGCAGAGTCCACAATTGTCATGACTCCAGACATCACCCTTTGTAAATGTCCCCTCAATAGCTCCATTACTGGCTGAGCCAGCTCTTCAGTGACAAGCAGACAGGCAGTGGGTAGACAGGTGGATTTGTGTGCCCTCGGGGCTGTGCCTGTCTGCCTAAGCGTGGAGCCTGGAGCACAGCTGCTCTGCCATCCACTGCCTTCCAGTGAATGCTCTGGGGTCTCAGTTCTGACACATAAAATTTGGAGAGGAACACCCCACTGTTGTATTACATGGCCCTGTGGCAAGCTGGATTTGAGAGTATATTGGCAGAAATGTCTCTCCTGAGTCACTAGGAGTACCCAACGTGGAAGAATCACAAAGAGTCGATCTGCTATAGTATGCCAGAAAGCAGATTCCAAAATGAGTCATAAAAACAGGAGGCGTGAGCTTCTAGAGAATGAAGTCAGCACCTCAAGATGGGAACAGAGAAGTCTGAATGGACACATGCAGAGGGCTCCCAACCAAGCCCAACTTTCACCCCAGTTTCCTGGGCCTGACTCCATGTGAAGAGTCAGGTGTGGAGGAGGCAGAGCTCTGTGTAACCTGGCTTGTTTACAGGTCTCCATGTACACAAAGACAGGTGTGTTCACCCAAGACCTCACCTATGACACCTTGACACTATCATAAAAACAACTCCTTACTCCCAAACTACATTTATGCTAACCTCACACATTTACAAATTCTGTTTTAGTTTACATTTAGGATTGTAAAATAGGTAAAAGCTAAATGAAATTTTTCTTAAGAGAAATCGTTTCTTTCAAATTACCTCATAACACTCAGATACTATGACCCTACCAAGCTATTCAAATGATACCATTGAAGAATTATTAAATTTGGCAGTAGACACTTAGAAAAGTCCTAGATAAAATGAGCTATTTAAATAGGTACCTTTATTTTTTTTATTTTTGAACAATGCTCTTATTCCTCAAATCGTTGCCACCAGAAATGCATTATCGGAGAACAATTCTGTTTGTGAGTTAGAGTAACATTTGTGTCCCCTGTGATATTGCTGCGCTGGCCTGTGCAGAGTGTCTGCATCACAAAAGCATGTCATTAAAAAGCGTATCTTCCTCGGTTGAAGCCCAAAACTTCATTTTCCATTTTGACTATCTACACAAGTGCTTCCCGTACACGTAAGGGCAATAAATCCCAAAGCCTGACTAAATGTGATGGTGTTGCTCTTGTGCATTTTTATGGTCATCGGGGAGAAAGCAACGTATTTCCATATTCATTGATTCATTTGGAGCCTAGGGTGCCAGTGGGACCCTTAAGAGATTGATCCAAATGTCTTCAAATAATTTCAGGCTTCACTTGGCAAAGGACACTTCTATAAACAGACAACTCTAATTCGGGATCCCTGAAGGAGAAGTATGAGCTGCTTGATTAAAAACAAATAGATTAGGGCTAACCAGGATGCACACTCTTCCCAGAGTGATCCAAGCAAATAAAAGGCCAATTTCTCTTAGGACTTCTTCCCCTGAGGGCTCTGAGATCCTAGACTTCTGTTTTACTGGGCACACGAGAGAAAACAGATGGGCATGGGTGACAGTTGCACAAAAAGGCCCCCCTGAGAGCCACAGAAAAAGAAATGTGTCCACACAGCCTGTGCAAGGAGTCTGTCCACCTGCCGCCTGTTCTTCAGTCTGAGTTTGCAATGACTTCCAAGGAAGACTCGCCTGCCGTCCAATCCCAAACTGACTGTGAGCCCTGGCACAAAGCTGAACCCCACCCCTTCTAGATGAGTCAGAAGAATCTCAAATTACGTGTATTCTGTGTCTGGACGTTTTGTTATCTACCGTCCTGACCTAACAAGGGGCGTGCTACATGCAGACTTGCTGCGAGAGTAGGAAGACGGCTAATCCTTATTAAAAACCGCCTTATCACTTCAATAAAGTAGCTGAAAATTCTTACTCCATCACATTATTTGTCCTCTCCCTAGTGAAGGAAGGAGCGTGTGTTCAGGTATACAGGTAGCTATTTCGAATGCACTTCGACTGTTTGGTTTCGTGTAAACCCAACCGATAGTTACTGCAGAAGTGAAAATAGCCCAGTATCTCTTTTCTTTCTACAGGTTTATGTTTCCTCCATCTGCCTAAGATGGTACCATCTTTGGCTGTTTTCATGTTTATTGCATGGCCCAGACAGTATCAAAGCAAAACAGAAAAATCTATGAAGCTTATCAAATGAAGGCGATAGTTATCACCGCACACGAGCAGAGCTGGCTTTTACTTTGACTGAGTGACCCCTGTAGGAATTTCATGGTTGCTAGCATGCTGAAGTTCTGACATTCATCCACTTCATCCCAGGCATACTGGTTTCCCTCCCACACTTCACTTTGAAATACAGTGCTTCTCATCATTTTTTCATTCAAAAACATTTAATGACTACCTTCTTTGTACCAGGCAACATGCTGAGCGTCAGAAATGCAAAGTTGAGTTGAGAAAAAGTTCTCACCTTGGAAGAGTCTGGTGACAGAGACAGAGGTCTGAATAAATGGGTATAATCCTGT
Organism: Micronycteris hirsuta; assembly: GCA_004026765.1. NCBI lineage: Eukaryota > Metazoa > Chordata > Mammalia > Chiroptera > Phyllostomidae > Micronycteris > Micronycteris hirsuta. The sequence goes on from PVJI01001857.1 coordinate 84,159, forward strand.
GAAATGTGCCTAAATCAAGGGCCATGAGGCTGTGCCAAAGTCGGGGAAGGAGCAAATCCTCGTCTTGAAGGAACCAGGGCAGGACTCTCAGAGGACATGACCTTTCTATTTACTCTCTCAAAAGTTCCTGCCTTTAAGGACCTACCTGGAAATAGCAAATGCACATACAGCTATGATACAAAGCAATACTGGGAAATGCCATTAGAGATATGAGGACTGAGTTCTGAGACCATTCAGACTGGAGGTATCGCCACTGGAGAGATCAAAGGAAGTGACATTTACAACACGGCTTGAAGGAGGAGGTTTGTGGAGGCACAGATGTGAGAAAGGGTTAGGCAGGCAAAGCCTGGGATGTGCTCAGGGAGCTGGGGTGAGGCTCACAGCAGAGAAGGTGGAAGATGAGCCTTGAGAGCCAGGGTGAGGCAGGATTATAGAGGGCTTGGAAGTAGATAAAACATTCACAGGTGCTTGGACAGACAAAAGAATCTTTGTCCTCCATTACCCCAAATCGTGAGTCATGGTTTAAGGAAGAGCTTATTCCCATCAGAATACAAACCTATTGTAGTAATGTCCACCTTAAAATAAAAACAATGAACAAACAAAACCACCACCTTTACCTCACATCTTTTTCCAGCTACCGTCCCTTTCTTCACTCTCTTTTCCTGCAAATCTCCATGAAAGAATTGTAGAAATCCTCTTTTCTCTTGAACACACTTTGATCACATTTTGTCTCCACCCTCCACCAAAACAATTCCCATCAAGGTCTCTCCTGTCCTCCCACTACCCAGCCCAGTGGTCAGTACTGAGTGCTCAGTGTCCTTGACCTTTCAGAGGCCATGGGCACAGCTCACAGCTGATGGCTCTCGCATTCCTGTATCGTTGTACCTCTCAGGTCAGTCCTTTTCAGCCTGTTTCACTGGTTTATTGACTTCTCTCCAACCCCTAAATGTCATAATGTTTCAGGACTTCATCCCTGGGTCCTTCTCTGACTTCATCTACTTCCTTAGTGATTGAATGCAGTCATACAGCTTTAAATACCACCTATAGATACACTGATCACCTCCAAATGTATAATTGCTCTTTCCCTGAGCGATTTCTCAGGGTTATATTTTTAGCAAACAGACTTCAACAATGAGGTAACTTCTCCCTCCCCAGTCGCACCCCTGGCACAGAGCGGGCTTGCTTTCCTTGCTGTGAAGGTGGCCTGGCGCCTGCTCCCGCAGCACAGCCCACTGTGTGAGCTGAGGCCCACCGTGGCCCCCAGGGGGCGGGGAATACAGCACAGACAAGGAGCTCTTGCTTGCCTTCTGTCTCTGACCAGTGCCCATGGAACAATAACAGGCTAACTTGTCAGCTTATAAAAGTAAAATCCCAAACCATGCCCAGTCCTTGACATTAGGTAGTGTGCTTTCTTTTATAAAGAACTTAATACCTTAGCCCAAATAAATCACCTACAGAAGCTTCCTACTCACAGATGTTCAACGGAATGTTTTCACAGGAATAAAGCTTCACGCAGAACAAAATGTGTCCTCCTCTGCCAGCCGCCCACAGGCAGTTTTGGCCAAGGCTCTTTATAGAGTTATTTTGAAGTTGAGGAAAAATCGACTAAGAGAGCACTTTAGAAGCTGTGTGTCAAATAGAGAAAATTCTGTCATTCCTTACGGGTTCTCTTAAACTTTAGGGTTTAAATGTTGGTGTGGCCCTGGCTGGTGTGGCTCAGCTGGAGTGTCGTCTTGTGACTGAAATGTTGCATGTTTGATTCCTAGTCGGGGCACATGCCTGGGTTGCAGGTTCCATCCCTGGTCCAGGTGCTACCGGAGGCAACTGATAGATGCTTCTCCTTCGCATTGATGTTTCTCTCTCTCCCTTCCTATCTCTCTAAAAAGCAATGGGAAAATGTCCTTGGATAAGAATTTTAAAAATTAAATAAGTAAATAAATGTTGGTGTGAATGCTGGGAAATTTAGGAAGGTAGATGGGGAATTGTTTTTCCTGAAGAATCCTTTAGGCTTCCCTCAAACTCAACCGTTGTCTCACCCTGAGGCTAGACCTGAACAAGCTTTCCTCTCTGAGTTCCCTGGATGAGCTTTCCCATCATCTGTTTCACCTTAAAGTGTTCCCTTAAGGCACTCAGGCTTTTAGAGATGACTCATTTCTTTGATTCATTCTTACTAGCATCCACAATTAGCAGGACAGACAGCCAATGTCCTCACCCTCGTGTCTACAGGTATGAAACTTTAGCCTGCCAGTCCTCTCCTGAGGCTTGCAGGCCAAAACAAATCGATCTCATATATGACTCCTCCTTGCAAAAGCTAATCAATCCCTTACACAAAAAGTGGTGTTGGACTCTACTCCTCTGTCATTTGCATTCATTTAATATGTCAGAAAGATGAAATTTATGCAGTCAGAATTTTATGCAGTCAGAATTTTTAATACAGAGGAAAAAAAGTAAGTGTTAGAACTGTAGAGATGGATGGCTTTAATGGAAGACAAAAAAGTGTCCTTAAAATAAATGACTTTCAAGACTTTGTTAAAAGCGGAAATAATCAAGGTTATTATCCTGGCTTTTTTATTATGCCGTCTGTCTTTGCTATTAACAAAAATGCATTCTATTACATTTCTTGAAGGTAAACAGAAAGCCACAGGGACTATTTCAGCTTGTATTCCAGGAAACCAGAACACAGCACGGCACTCGGCCACCTACAGATTGGTGATCAACATGATGTCCAAACAGGTTCTCATGAGAATAGCATTATTAATTAAAGAGCGGTTTGGTTAATCATGGTAGCCAAAGTAATTTGGGGGATAAATATTTTATTAGTGTGCCCATCCATAAAGCAAAGTAAAAGGATGTATTTTAATTAACTTGTTTGTTATACTATTGAGATTACAGTTGGCAAATTCTGTTTGAGGACCTAAAGTGTGATCTAATATTTCTACTATGACATGTTTTTGTCTTACGGTTTCCAGCTAATGGTACCATATATTTCAATTACCTAGCCAAAATTCCTTTCTTGTCATCTATCAAGAGATTACTAAAGCCCATTAGTGAACAATTGGATCTGATAAATTTTCTCTTGCTATGCATTGCAGTTTTTTAAAACTGGGTGTTATCACATTTCATTAGTAAAAAAAAAAAAAAAAATCACTGAACAAAGAAAGATAGTGTGGTGGTATTACAATAAATAACTTGATCTTTTTGTCGGTCAAAATAATTATTTGGGAAAGGAGAAATAAATATATTGACCAGTTCTCTTCAGTACATAGATTATGAATCTTTTCAGAAAACACAGTAACCCAGTATTTTTAGAACAATCCTTGACCTTAAAACTACAAGGAAGAAATAAGTAACATACTTACATGAAATAAGTAATAACATATTTCTAAAAAAAAACAAAACACTTAAAGGAGTTTGCTCTCCTTTGCCTTTGTAAAAGTATTGAGACTTCTATGATCATCATCTTATGCAATCCTTTTAACTTGCTCAATATCTCAGCCTAACCCTATCACTGCACTTACTCAAACGATAAAATCAGGACTTGCATTTGCTTTTCATTGTTAGCCACCTGGTGAACCTCTTTCTGTTTCTCCTAGAAAGGAACTTGCATTTGGATTGTTAAAAAGTTTCCTTAAAAAATAAAAATTTATCTATATCATGAAGATTTCTTAGAGGGTTCTTAGATTTGTGTCCTTAAATGTATAAATAATGCAACAGAACAATTTATGGTACACCCGTTAGCAGTTAATATTTTCCAGGCCTCTTATAACAGCTGGAAGGCAAGGGAGAAGTCGGTGGGGTGGATCTTGTTTTAGGTCAAAATTTTTTTATCAGGATGGAATTTTTTCAACCCCATCAAATCAACTCTACATATTGACATGTGAAAACAGTGTTTCAGCATTAAGTTCACTGAGAAGGCTCTCAAGGGGCCTTCTCATCAATCCTCCGGCCTTTCTTCCAGTAAATGCCAATGAACCAACCAGTAAATGCTGATGGACCAAGTAAATGAACCAACCAGTAAAAACCAAGCATGCCAAATAGAATGAGCTAATGTTAGAAGACACCAAAATACAGTCTCTGTCAAAGAGGCTAATAATATACTAATATATACTTTAGATATCATTGTCATCTCAAAAGATACCAGTGAAGACAAAATAATTTAGTTTAATTTAAATCAACATAAAGGTGTAGGTAAAAGTGCTATATTTTTTCTAAAGAATTATACTCTATACAAAAGTAGAAAAATAATATTCATTACAGTGTTTAGCTATCATGAAGGACCTAGCTTTATACTAGAAAAGTCCTACAGCACTTAATCAAAATATTTCATTTACCTTTACCTACCTCACACCAATACAAATGAAAACAATAATGTTTTGTAAAATTTCACATACCTGGGCTTGCTATAAAAAAGGATTATTGGGATAAAAAAAAAAAACTATCAAGTAACTGTGAGCTAACTATTCAATAAGCAACTTCCAAAATGAAATAAGAAATGCAGCATCTAAATTTCAGTCTGTAACCAAAGTAACAAAGCTAGTTCAGAAATGTGTCTATTCTAACTTTATGCATCCATTCTGCTACTGTCCTGCTCTTTGCAAAGCACCTGGAAGAGACCGTTGATACCAGTCACTCAGTCACACTGGACAGGAGACCTTGATCTGTTCGGTTGTCGCTTGGTCTGGCTCTATGGGTTCAAAAGATATCTGATTTGCCTATGTTTATGTCATTAAAACTCGTGTTATCCGAACCCATTGAACTATTCTTCAACCAAAAGGGTCATTTTCAAAGTTAGTCTCCAAAGGAGGGCAAATGCATGCAAAGAAGTATAAAATATTCCAAAATGGAACACATGTGTTGAAAGGAGATAATCCATGGGAGTATGGGGAGACAATATTGCCTCTATATCTATTTATTTTTATCCAATAACCTAAAAAGCAGTCTTTAACAGTATCCAACGTGTGCTTTAGCACTGGCAGCCTCACTAGGACTCCAAGTGAGGAAGCTGCATGTGTGACTGAGTTTCTAGACTGTCCTGTGAGGGGCATGATGGGATTGATGGCGACAGGCATGTTGAGTGTCTTGAGATGAATTACATTTTTTGTGCTGAGTTAAATAAGTTTACACACTGTATTACCTATTTTTAAGAAAACTAATGCTCACAACATGATCATGTGGCTTATAAGTTTACTTGCAAGAATCCATGGATTGAAGACAAAACTAGTTATAGACACATGAATGGAAAAAATTTGAAAAGGCAGAGCAGACATGCATCCTCAGCCTAGTATAAGCTCTCTGTCGGCCATAGTACAAAATAAAAAACAATGATGCTCTAATAAAACTAAAAAGATAACATTCTCAGAATTTAAGTTGTCAAGAAAACTATTAAAAATAAATGCTGTTTAAATTCATTGTGGTCTGCTTGTAGATTCATATTTATAGTAAAGATGTGAAAACATGCACTAATGCACAAACACCACATCGATGCTGGCAGTGGTTTCTCCACTGTTAAAAGATAGTATTTCCTCAGAGGAATGAATTGATATAAAAGATGACTTTTCAAAGATTCCTTTTAAGTCTTTTTTTTAAATCAAGATATGATTTTACTTCATACATTAAAACTTAAGTGATTGCATCAATATCACTTCTTCCTTCCCGTTGTAGCCCACTGTGCAGAGAGCTGAGAACTTAAAATTCAAGTTCACAGTTGTGGCAGGTGAAGTAATGGCCCCTCAAAGATGTCCATGAACTAATCTCCAGAGGGGAATGAACTGAGGTTGCAGATGGAATTAAAGTGGCTAATCAGGTGATCTTAAATGAGGATATTACCCTGGATTATCCAGGCGGGTCCAGTGGAATTACAAGGGTACTTAAAAGTGGAATAGGATGGCAGAAAAGGGACATCAGGGACATGGCAGCAACAAAGGATCAGTTCAAGGTTGCTTGCCTTAAAGATGAAGAAATGGGGCCACAAGCCTAGGAATGGAGGCTCCTCTAGATGCTGAAAAAGGCTGCAAAACAGATTTTCCAGAAGGAGTGCAGCCATGCCGACACCTTTGTTTTAGCCCACGGAAACCCATTTCAGATTTCTGACCTCCAGAACTGCAGGATAATAAAGTTGTGTTGTGTTAACCCACACGTTTGTGCTAATTTGTACAACACCGATTGAAAATTAATACAAGGAAGTTCTTGAGTTACATGTACACATATGCATGCATACAAGAAAAAGCCCTAAGAGAAACCCACACTAAGAGAAAGCCCACCAAGAAAATAGGAAAATTATTTGTAGGCAGATACCTTCCAGTATATGATTTACTAAGAAAATGTTGCGCAATTATGGAGCCATCTCTGTCACCTGCTGACATAAAGAAATAAATGCAATAAATATAGCAAAAGCTTGTATATCACACCATAAGATCTCATACAAATTAATGAAGATAATAGCAAGTTAATAAAAGGGTAAAAGACTTCTGCAAATAATTTGGAAAAAATATATAAATGTCTAATAAAATATGAAAATGTTTCAGATGAAATAAAACTATTGCAAATTAAATAAATGTAAAGAAGCCATCTTATCTATTGTACTGGCATACATGTTTCAAGGGCGTGACAAAGCGAGCATTGTCGTTCACTGCTGATGTAGAATGAAATGTGCACTTATGGCCACTTCTGAGAACCAGATAATCCAAAATATTGAAAAAGCATTAATATTCATTTTAATAGCATGTATAATTTGAAAACAATGTTCAATGATAGTATATTGCTTAAATATATTACAGTATGTTTAAATCATGCAAGTGTATATAGTTATTAATAATTACATTTTTGATAAGTATTGACATGAGTCATAAGAATATAACTACAGCATACATAGCAGCTATGAGAAAAAGGACAGGAAGAAATCTATTAGGAAGTTTTTTATAATAGGATCATAGGCCATTTCTCTCTTCTGTGTGCAACTGGTTTACTGAATAAGCGGGACATGGTAGAATATAATTAAAGGCATTTTACTCTTTCTCCCACTGTCCCTTCAAGCACACTTTTTAGCCTCAATCTGTCCCACCTTTGTATCATATTTCAGGCTGAATTTACAGCTCTTTTGGTTCTTTGTGGATATTAAAGAGTTCAGCCCATAATCATCAAAAAGATAAATAAAAAATGTTGCAGAGGTTGTGGAGAAGAGGGAACCCTCGTACACTGTTGGTGGGAGTGTAGATTGGTACAGACACTGTGAAAAACAATCTGGAGATTTCTTAAAAATGTGAAACTAGAACTATCATATGATCCAGCTATTTCACTTCTGGGTACTTACCCAAAGAATGCCATAACGCTAATTTGAAATTATATCTGCACCCCCATATTCACTGTAGCGTAATTTACAAAAGCCAAGGTATGGAAACAACCCAAGTGTCCATGATGGAAGGATGGACAAAGAACCTGTGAATATATACACAGAATCCTGCTCAGTCACAAATAACAAAATAAAGCCTTGCCATTCGCAAGAACATGGATGCAAGAACTGTTATGCTAAGTGAAATAAGTCAGATGGAGAAAGACAAGTATCTTATGATTTTTTATTCACATGTGGAATCTAAAAAACAAAACAAACTTATAGATACAGAGGACCGACTGGTAGTTACCGGAGGGGAAGGGCTTCATAGGAGAGTGAAGTGGGTGAAGGGGTCGTTACATGGTGATGGATGGGGACTGGACTTTTGGTGGTGATCACTTGTGATGCATATATATGTCAAATTATAATTTTGTACACCTAAAACTTATATAATATTGCATACCAATTTTACCTCAATTTTTTTAGAAAGTCCAGCCCAGGCCAGTGCAAACTTTCCTCTATTTAAACTCTCCTCCTCAGCCTGCATCTGACTCCAACTTGGAGACAGCAGTGGGGAAGGGACCTATCGCTGCTTTCCCTCTTCTCACTCCACTTCTCTCTTTTGGGTCAGTCCAGGGATGAAGTGAAAGGAGTACTCATGGGAGAAGGGATAAGGAACAAGGTCTCACGTAGCTGATTCAGTTGCAATCTAGCAGGAGGTGCTCTCTGGGTGTAACAGATTCCAATTGCACCTCCTTCTTCTGTAGGTGCTTTTGTGGGTTCTTCAAAAACCCACCCCAACCATCTTTTAGGATCCTCTCCGCTGTTTCTCTGGGTGATCAGCCTCTCTGGCTGGTGCATCTTCTATATACCAAGTAGCAGCATTGTTCTTCTGAGGCCACCTGCCCTCTGAGTGGGGTCCCACTCCAGAACAGCACAGTCAATTCTCTTCAAAAGGCTTTACCTGCCAGGGGACCATACACCTGACTGGCCATGACTGCTCAGCCCTGTCTCTTCATATTCTGTCACCAAAAGCCCATTTATCCACAGCCCCTCAACTTTTACTTCTCCAAGTGGGAGTTAGGTGCCAAGCACCTGTGCTCCCCATGTTTCTGGTTCCCTGAAATACCCCCTCACTTGGGGTGAGAGAACCTTCCAGTACCCCAGCAACTCTCTCTATGTAAGTCCTTCTCACTCTAACCTCTCACCCTCTGAGGGACTTCTCGGCCTTAGTCTAGATAGTCTGAAGTTGGGCTATGAGTTCAGAGTCCTAATCTACCTGGGCCGTCACAACCACCAGATATATTATTCTCTGCATTCGGCCTTTGACACTGGGACCATCAGGAAAGCTTCCTTCCCAATGTTATTTTATAAAGGGGGGAAGGAGGACCAGACTTTAACAACGGAGAGAAAGGCGAGAAGACAGACTACAACAGCTATTGAGGAACACCTTTTTCATCAAAGTCCTTATCAGAGTAATTTTAGACTCAACTAGATTCAATGACAATTTTGTCCTCCAAGAATTACAGTGTCACTGGCTCCATAGAATAAAAATTGTCTCTCAGTATAAGTGGAAAAAAATGTGAAAAGCTAGAAAGCCTTAAAGTACCTGCATTTATTTATTTATTCTTTTAACCACTAGTATCCAAAGTATAAGTCATCTCGTCTGTTCGATTTTATGGCTAATCCCTGAAAGTTAATGCATTTATTGTGCTATAATTAACAAAACAGCATGGTATTTAAATAGAATTTATATTCTCTGAGCATTTTAAATAATTAAGCAAATGATTGGTGTTTAATTTGTAATTAATATATTTTTATTCCTTTTGGATTATTAAACATTAAAATGGTTGTAGTAATAATGAGTGCAGCTACACATTGCTCTATAAATAGTTAAAATCTTAAAATATATTTTCAGAATTATCTGTGACCTTAAAATGTAAGATCTGTATTTCCTAAATCAAAATTTAAGTAAAATAAGTAGAAATTGTTTTTCCCCATTCCTGTATACACTTTTTAGAAAGCTATTAAAGTTGAGTAGAAATTAAAAATCTTCTTAAAAATCACTGCTGTTTTTCAAAAACAAGACTTTTTCTATTATAAACTCATAGGTGTTACTCTTATATATTCTTTATCTATTGGATTATATATGTTCTTTAATTATGGACATTAGGCCTAGACTCTTAAAGCATGCTTTTTCTCTCCTTTGCAGTTGGTTGGTTTTGTGTATGCCTGTTATGTGATCAGCATGTTCATGGAAGAAGAGGACACTTGTAAGTATCGCTGCTGTGTCTCCCTGCAGGTTGATTTTTGCTGAGATACAGCTTCTAAAACTAATCTTTACAAGGCTATGCAGTCAATCATATTTGGAATTTAAAGTGACTGAACTCACCGTAGTAAAGTTACAATCACACATTTCCAAACCAAACTGCACTCAGATAAGATGGTGCTGAGTGCTGAAACTCGCAGTCCCAGGTATGTGGGAAGCTTCCCAGAGGCACAGAAGCCCATGGGTCACTGTCCTATCCTGTCTTAGTGACTTTCCATCAGAGACCTAAACAGGTTGCTGAGTAGAAGATTCGGGGCTGCTTTATCCCTCACCAACTGTAAGCCTGCTGGCTGCAGAATTTTGAAATCGGACTAATAGCAATAACAACAACACACATTATAGCAAGATCTATATGTATATAAACTATGTAAAATGTTCTGAGAAAACTAAAAACAAATAACCTTCAAGGCAAGATTTTAAAAACAATGAGAGAGATGCTAAAAAAGCTAAGTAATCACATTTTAGCAGAACACTCAGAAAGAAGACATGTTTGCAGGGAGAGAGGGATATAAGGGAGTTAAACGGTAATGAAAAACTACAATAAATGTTTTAAGTAAAAAAACAACAACAAAAAAAGACATATACAACCTGAACTGATATAGATAGAGATTTGGCAACATTGGCCAACAACTGACATTTATTAAGCACCTCCTGGCTAATAATGTACAAGACACTTCTGGCCACAACTCTGTTATAGGCTCATGTAATACCAAAGGAAATTTTAGTTTATTTAAAAATAATAACATTGGGTAAACAAATCACACCCAACTGTATCCAAGATTTAGTTGTATCATTGCAGTTACGGTCTGAATTGTGAAGCTGACTCAGCAATGAGGGTAAGTTTCCAGCCAGCCGTTATAACTTTCTAGAACACACCTCCAAAGGGGTCTGATGAATGCTTCCCTCCAAACCGATGCAGTGTATGATACACAAACTGGAATCCAGTCGACAATAAGCTCTCATCTCAATTTATCTGACCAAGTGGAATAAATATTAGACCTGCGATGAAACTCATCAGGCAGTGAAAACATGCAAACAGACGGCATCATGTATTTTATGCTTGCCTGGGGATATTTTTTTTTAATGTTAGATGAGCCAGAAAGTTTCTGACATTTCAGAAGTGCAGCTGTAATGACATACTTCCCACTATGAGGTTAACATCAAAAAGCCTATTTTGGAGAGTTCCATTAGTAGTTATTTCCACAATCTGACAATGCTAATGTACAAAAAGCAGCCTGCCTCCGACCCACAGCTAACACAGGGTGCACAGCCAAAAGCAATTGATTGAATATGAACTGTTTTAACTGGACTCAGGACCTAACGGAAATGATGAGAATTGGGGATGAATAAATACTTCAAAAAATTGTAACAATGAATTGTAAACCTCAACTAAATCCCATAAGGGACTTTTGAGTAAATACCAAGAGAATCCTTTCTTTTCCTCTTCCGTGAATTAGTTGGAGGCTCTCAAACCATGTGAATGCTCTTTCCTGCCTTATTGTGTAAGAAAAGACAGAATAATCAATAGTCTTCTTTATCTATTAGCATAAATATAGAAAGGACTTTTCTTTGAGGCCTGTGATTTTAAGCAAAACTGGGAAATGCAAAATGACATGCAAAATAAAAGGCTCGTCTACATTGGGTAAACAGTTTTTGACCTTCTACTAGCCTTCTTTTAGAGCATTAATGTCAATGTCTATGGATTGTATGCTACTGGCGGATATTATAGTTCCATTGACTTTCATGTCTTTAATTAGCTTAAGTTTCTCTATAGAAATCTCTGAATCAGCTATTTTAATGCTCATCAAACTGGGATTGAAGCAGCTGCTACAACCTATTCCATTAATGGTTTAATTCTAGTGTTTGTTATCGGGGCCATACATTAAGTTGCAAGAGACATCTGGATACAGTAGCTGTGTTGCTACCAATTCAAATGATACTCAGAGTCAGAAAGAGTCTGGGGTGCTCAACACAAAGTAACTATGCGCTAGACCATCCTGAGACGATAATCTGATGGAAGAGAGATGACAGCGAAAAGCAATCACAAACCTTTTAGTCTGATAGTTCTCAAGCAAGCGTAATTTTATATTTTTATTGATAGAAGTAGGAATCAAAAGTGCACTTGTAACTGAATTGTCCCAGAGTCTTGAGAAGGCAGATGTGAGCAAAAAGAAATCTATGGAACCAATTGCAATGATCTCATAGACTAGTACAATTTGTGCCAACACTTAGCTTTTAGGTGCAATAATGAACTGCCCTTTGGATAAGACATTACCAACCCACAGCCAAGAAGACATGTCTTTTGAATTGTTTTTCTAAATGCAAAACATAAAATAAGGAAACAATACTGCTAGCTTTTTCCAATTTGTCTGGGTATACTTCTGGAAAGCTTATTCTGAAAGATAACTGCAAATATATAATGTAATGTCACAGTATTTTGGCAGACAATGTATCATTTATCATTTTGAATCCTATTCTAACTAATGAAAATCTCTGCATTATTCAGAATGCAAAGTTAAGCCTTGCACTTGGACTGAAAGCTGCCAGCCAGCCTTAAAAATTAATAACAGCTACCTGCTTTTCCCCTCTGCACTGCTAAGTGGTTCTGTGGGACTAACGTTTCAGTGATGGACATTTCAGAAGGGTACTAAATGCTCGAGGAAACATTTATTTCCTTCCGCCCACCTTCTTAGTTACTTCTGAGCCTCTTTTGCTCACTATTTCCTATAAAGACCATGACTGCAGGTCAGAGATGATAAATAAAAAGCTCACAAAAGGAAGAGTGCTGGTAGGTGGGGGTCAAATCTTTCTATCACTCATTCTAGTGAAAAGGCTTGTTTATGTTTCTTTGTTTCTTGTTACAATCTCTATCCATCTCGATGAGCACTTCTGTGAGAGCAGGAAACTTGGAATGTGTAATCATAAGAACCTGTCAACGTCTTGTTTGTGAATCATCTGCTGCGGAAAATGAACTTCTGGGCTTGTTACTCTCTGGTTAGATTTATTAAAAAAGAATGTTTTAATTCAGGGAAGTGTGGAGGTGAGGCAAAAGATGCTGAAAACAGTACTGCCTTATACAAATGTTGCCAGAATTTTCCAGAGGATCTGTTGCTATCACTGCTCCTGATATTAGCTTGCCAGTTACAACTGGGACGCCTGTCTGGATGCACAAAGGCCAGTCTGGCACGTATATGTTGAATGGTGACAGAAAAGTATATTAAAGACACTAATGATTTCAAAAAGGAAATGAGCCCCCCACATGGCGGTTCAGTATTTTACATTGAACGGCACAAAGTAGCCCTTTGTGCAGGCATCTGACCCTTGCTAGTGTACTTTTTGGGAACTTTTCAGTAGAAGGAAGCATGACTGTTAGAAAAATACTCCACACATCTGCTGTTTCTTCGGGCTTCCTGCAGGCTCGTGTTCATGTATTTGCCTGTCTGCCATGCATTCTTTTTAAAAGGATAAGGTGATGTCACCATAGAATTGACATGAATTGGAAATAAAAATAACTTCAATCTCTTCCTAGTAATTTAGCTTTGTAATGTATGGAGAAGACGTAGAGATGTAGAATGACCCAAAGGTCAGGCAGGAGGGGGAGTGAGAGCAGCAAAGGCCTAGATAATCCTCAGAATAGAAAACGGGGTTGGTTGTCTTGTGAGCCTTGCAATGTTTGCATATTTAAGAGTGGAGGGACAGAAGAATTTTGTGAGTCAAAGATGGAGAAATGCACGTGACTCGGGGTGACTCTGTAGCCATAGCCAACATTTCAAAGGAGTCACAGTATTTATCCAATAAGCCATTAAAAATCTACTGGTTCTCAGAGAGTTTTTCTTTCTGTAACTTTCTGATGAGTCCCATGTAACTATCCTCACCACAGTTTAGATTTAGAGCCTGTAGCATTTCCCCTGATTTACCTGGATGACTACCAGATAGCTACAGAATTACGAGCTATCTAGTAGTTATTCTCTCGCCACAGCAGCAAAATAGAGAGCCCTCTTACCAGAACCAGCTCCAAAGTCAGCGCTAAACTCACAGTGCCTGGACTAATGCCTATCTCACTGAACCAGAACTACGTACAGCCATATTTTCTACCCTCCTCACTTCCTCATCGCCAGCCACATCTGTTTCCCCACGTCCCTGAGACTTCCACACCACCTCACACCACATCTCTCTCTGTTGACTCACTAACTTTACACGTCTTTCAGATCTCAGCTTAACTGTGTCTTTCCAAAGTTGGCCACCCTCCCCAGGCTAGATGAAGTCACCTGTGATATATTATCATATGCTTCCATTGCACACTGACTTGGGAACATTAACACAACATTCATTTTAAAAGGCACGGTACCCCCAGGGCTCAGCCCATTTCCTGACACAACGGGCACCCCAAACAAGGGCTGCATGAGCATTGCATGAATAACTATGCACCAGTGGACTGCAAAGGATCGTTAGGATGCCCACTGGTAGAGACGGGGGGAAAGTTCTTCCGTTTTTTCTCTATCTCCCTTTATGTGAATGACCACACCTCACACAACCTAGAACCTCGGACATACTCCTTGACTCTTCCCTCACCTAGGCAGTCACCAAATGAGACAACTTCACGTTCCTTCAAGCCACTGACAGTTTCTGTACGCTCTTCAACAGTCGTCCTGAGGATGCCTCGTCCCCTTGGCTCAGGAGGCCTTTGTCTCCAAACCTATGCTCAGTTTATTTCCTAATTAACAGAGTACCCCACTTGTAGAGGATGGGGATCACCCTAGCATCCCAGGGCCTGATCTAGTATCTGGAACATCATAGGAAATCAGTGAATATTTATTGTACAAAAGACATCATAGGGAAAATGTTCCCATGTCTTTACATTATTTCCCATAAGTCTTTCCTCACATCTTATGCAAATGTAAATTTCCCATTCCCTGCACTGTAAAAAAATCTGATTAATTCACAAGGAAGTATAAAGTGTTTGTGCACTTATATATATTCCCTGGAAATTTTCATTGGCCACAAAATGAGGCCTATTTTGACAGAAAATTGACACCAGCAAGCAGAGAACACCTACATCCCAGAGGGGGGTTTAATGCTCTAGGTTTCCGCTTGAAGTTTGAAATGCCGGCAGTTCCAGCTCCGCCAGTCTCAAGCTCTGTGCCCATTAACAAGAGAAACCACCTGTTCTGCTCGGCAGTCAGGGGGTCCCAAAGGCACTCAGCTCTGCAGGTGATGCCCCGTGGCTGGCGGGTTATCTCCAAGTCCAATCACGTGCCTCACATTTTCGTCCTCATTCATTTACGAATGGTAAATGTTGCCAGTGTTTCGAACACCCTGATCTCTGCTCCAGATTACTAGTCGATGGAGTGTGACGCCTTGCCTCACCCCTAAAGCAAGCCTCTTCGCCGATGCCTGCCTGCCTCTCTCTACACCCCTGTGGCAGGCAGGCTGGGGCTCCCTGCTCTCACTGTGACCAACAGCTCCAAGCTGTGCGACGTGTCCTTCAGTGGAGAAGGAAGAATGAAGGATCTGCCATCCAGATGGCACAGAATGGAAGACGGGGGTTTTGGGAACCAGATGTGATTACAAGGGAGCAGAGTAACAAATTAAAAAATTCGTACCCTCACAGCACTTGAAATGCACAGTGAGAAAACCTGGGCTGTGCGGATTTTATGTGGATCCTGTGCATCGGTTTTATTCTGGGTTATTAGTGGGAATATTTAGGAGCCCGGCAGGCAGAGCAGCCGTCCCTGTTCTGACAGAGTCCCCTGTGATTCCATTTTAATTCTAAATTCAATAACTTTATTCCAACCCCAGCCCTACTCTTCTCAGTCCTCCCCCCGAGCTAGTTCTGCCAGCCACCGCAGGTACCTTGACCCCCCATTCTCTACATCTGTCCCTGCACTGCCTGCTCACACGGAGAGAAGCACATGCCTGTGTCCACTGTCCCTCATGCAACTTCGTGCCATAACACGTAAGCTGGCCACCTCCCCTTCCATCCTCTCACTGGGTCCTCGCCATCACCTTCTCCAGGGCCCTTAAAACTGCAGGCTCACTCTCCAAACCACAGAGCTGAGGGCATGTGTCCTCGCTTTCCTTGGGAAAGCGGGGTATCGTCGCTCTGGGATGGGCTCAGTGAGGCTCTGTGGGCTGCAAGGGGCCCAGGAGACCATGGTCCAGCAGTGGGTGCCTCACTGCTCTGGGGAACGGTCAGCGGCTCTGACAGGCCTGTGGGAACCAGCACCTTGCGGCTGCGTATATTCTGGAGCTTCCATGGCAGGGGAACAAGAGCCCTGCTCCCTCCCCCGGCCTCCTCACTGCCCTGGGCCTCAGTTTCCTCCTATGCCAACGGTTTATACTGAGGTGTGAAGACCCCACTTGGGTTGTACTGTGACCCAATAACATCCTGAGATACTGTGATCCCGATATGGAATGTGAAAGAGCCTATTAATAAAACAAAACAAAACCTGGCAGCCTTAGAACTTCTTACCCTCATTTCAAAGACTTTGGAGCTCTCTTCTTCATTGTACGGACAAGAAAATGAAACCCAGAGGGGTGATGTGATGGTTCCTGGCACCCTGCTCCGCCTCCACCCTAAGGTTCTCCACAAAGAAAATGAAAGCCGTGTGGCATGGAGTCCCACAAGTTCCCAGGGTCTCCCCGCCGTTGGAACTACCTTTAGTTGCCCACGATGGGTTTCCTCCTTGTGTAGAAAAAGAGGCCTTCGTTCTGCCTGTGACTTCTGTGGCTGTTATGTCCGCGCCTCCCACATATTCCCGCACCTTGCTCCATTAACTACTCTCTCTCCCTCCCTCCCTCCCCCCTTACCTCCCTCCCTCCCTGTCTCTCTCTCTCTCTCTCTTTCTCTGCCCTCTCTCATCTATCCCTCTCCCTGCCCAGCTTCTTCCTCCCGCTGGATCCTTTCCCTCAGCTTATGAATAGTCACAGAATAAAAGAAATTACCCTGACTCCCTTCCTAGAATGCATTTAGCTTCCCTGTCTCTTGTGCTTTTCTTCCGCCCACATCCAGACCTTTCTCTTTTTTAAATAATTTTGTTCCACTACAGTTAACACACAATGTTGCATTAGTTTCAGGTGTAGAGGACAGCGATTAGACGTTTGTATAACTTACAGAGTGATCTCCCCAACAAGTCTAGCATCCATCCGACACCATACGTAATTACTACAATATCATTGACTATATTCCCTCCGCTGTACTTAACATCCCCGTGACTGTTTTACTAACTGTCAATTTGTATGTCTTAATCGCTTCACCTTTCTACCACGTAGCCCAGGCTTCGTGTTCACTTTCTCACCACCCATGCGCTGTTAGTCCGCTGCTGTCTGGCCTGCTGTCCTACACGATCACTGAAAACGCTCTCTCAGCAGCCAGCAATGACCTTTTAATTGTCAAAATCACTCAGATCTAATCGCGCTTCATTATCATGGATGACTTTGGTCACTGTTGACTGCTCTCTCTTGGAAAAATTTTTCTCTGATTTCCTGGCAGTTGTAACCTTTTGAGTTTTGCCAGGCAGTCCTACCTCTTGATAGTGTTTATTTTACCAGTTAAAAATTATTTCTAGTGTCCTTATGCAAATAAAGCAGATTTCTGATGCAGCTACTGGTAACGAATTTTGAATACTTGCCCTGGCTACTTTTGGAATGATGATTTTTCATTAAGTCCTTAAAATGTTAACTTGCCCTCCTTAGTATGTAGCCTATACCCAGTGCTACAGTGAAGCATTTTAAGTAAAATTAGACAATGAAACAGATATTTATCCCTTTTAGATATAAGAGCTATATTCCAGGATCAAATGTTTAATAGAAACCTGATGTTATAATTCCTTTAAGAAATGTCACATGAGCAACCAACAGTAAATGAACAACAATTAAAAAGAGAAAGAGAATAAATAAATAAAAAGTGTACATGGAATACTCATGTTCATGTGCTTCATAGCAAGTACTTCATTAGCCAAGAGAAAAGAACTAACGCAGTCTTGCTCCTGGGAACAAGGTTGAGACTGGAATCTAGGCGAGGCATTTGGGAGCACTCACATAACCTGGATGCCAACTCTGCCAGCGTGGAAATAAAACTGGAGACAAGTAAAAGGTACTTCTCTCCTTCTAAGTTGTACGACGTACAAAGTAAATTAATTCTAAATTATGCCTACTAGCCTTTTTGTTTTGCCACATTTTTCCTCCTGGCAGAATCTCTCGCTCCCTCTCTCGTTCTTTCTTAGTCTTGCTTTTCCTTTGATTATAAGAACAGCAAGTCCACATTGGAGTTCATGGTGCATCCCAAAGACCGCTTTCTTTGTTATGTACATTACAGTTCAGTCAATTGCAAAATGTGTGATGCTTCCCAGTCCTTATTCATCAAAACCACCTTCCCCAATCTTGTGACAGCGGTGTGTCGCCCTGTGTCAGAGACTGGTCAGCTAGTCCCTGACCCGCTCGTTCATTCTCCTCCTCTCACAGCTCCCACGAAACTGCAGCTAGATCATGGCAGTGAACAGAAGACACGTGTGCACTGCCAGACCTGATCCCTAAATAGCTTCCCCGTGTGATTCTCCATGTTCCTCCCCTTTCTACCTGTTGGACACAGGCAAGCATAGAAGCTTTGGTAGCCACGTGTTGAAAATGGTGGAACCACAATGTTGAAGGGACCTCGGTCGCTGAGCCACTGCTTGGAGGAGAGGTGACCACATGACTTGGGAACACGATGATAAGTGCCTTTGAGGTGCAAGGCCTTTGAGGCACACCCATGAGTGTGTGTCAGGGCCCTCGCTGGGGTGGAGCCCCTGCAGTAGAAACAGGCAGGGTTTTCCTGCCACTGAAGGGGCGGAGCATCTCCGGCCTTCCACCAACACTCAGGTGCCTCCCGGGGCAGGGAAGGTCTCTTGGAGGAGGTGGCACTGAAGCTGAGACAGAGAGGGTAAAAGGGAGCCTGGGCGGCGAGGGGCAGGAAGAGAGCATTCCTGACCGAAGGGGCAGCAAGAATCGCTTCTGGAAGAAGCTTCCCGACAAAACAAAGGCTTTGACTTCAGGAGCCGCTTCCTCCTGGGTGCTCTGGAGGGTCAAAAGGTAACCTGGACTTTCCTGGCCTGGTGACTCAAACTAGAGAGGTAAAGGTAGATTGTATCTGGGACGTAGGTTGAACCCCTGTGTTCACCAGGAAAGCCATTTTTACACATTGTGGCAAAAAGCACACAGCTTAGACTTAACTATTGTTTTCATTGTTCTATATTTGCCTCATTTTCCATTCACGCCCCTATAGGTTTATTTGGAGAAGTAAAAACTGTTTCCTTTTATGTAAGGGAAACAAAGACCCTTAGTTACTACTGGTCCTCCAGTTGAAGCCAGGGAGTCACGCTGAGTGTGTTTTCCTCCTAATTGAGACGACAAAGACACAAGAGACCAGACGAAGGCCCAACTTCCTACAGGACTTTGTCACTGCGCATTTTTTTCTTCGTATTTTGAAAGCAACGTCAGGCTTTAATGATCGATTTTCTGTTCCTTGGTTTTTTTTTTTTTCAAGCAAAGGCCGTGTTTTTGTAAGACGCTACATTTCAACGGGCTATTCTTTCATCCCCAGCAAACATTCCCGAGTAGTAGGCGTTAGGAGGCATTCTAATTTATTGCTTCTGGTGTCCAATAACCTTGGAATGAGTGTCTGTCTTCATGCCCCAAAGGCCGTGTTATTTCAGAAAGTTACAGCTCTTAAAATTCTTCTCTAATAAAAGCAAGTGCCACTAACTCTAGTAAAGTGAGCCTTCCAGACAAGACCAGCTGCGAACGCTGGAGGAGGAGGAGAAAGGGGAGGGGGAGGGCCAGGGGAGGAGAAGAAGACAGAAACTTCAACAACAAGAGTCCATAGTGCAAGCTGTACACAAATAAACTTTTTCAGGCGTCACTGTGCATTTTCTATGTCCATGAAAGAAAAACACTCTATTTATAGCTACTCTGGGTTGAAATCACTATGCAATTTCTTAAAGTGACAAATTTTTTCAAACCTGTGTTTTCTTAAGCCTTAAGTGCTAAATAGGACTTTCAGTATTCATTTTAAAATCCAGTAAATTTTAATAATCACTTCTTTGGAATTTCTTGTTTCTTTTTGCTGTGATAAAATATACATAATGTAAAATTAACCTTTGGAAGATTTTTAAGCGTACAGTTAAATAGCATTAAGTACACTCAAAACGCACCGCTATCAGCACTGTGCACTTTCATCCTGTGCAAAAGCTCTGTGGCCACAAACCAGGACTTCTCAGCTCCCTCTCTGCACCCCTGCAGTCCCTGCTCACCACTGTGTTCACCGACTCCGGGCACCTCGTAGGAATGGCCTCCTGCAGTGTTTGTCCTTCTGTGTATGACCCATTTCCCTCACTGTGACGTTTCAGAGTTCATCTGCACTGTCGCATGTATCACAATTTCATTTCTTGATAAGGCTGAATAATATTCTGTTGAACTTTCAGGAACTTTTTGATGTACTTAAATTTAATCATCTAAATATTTTCTTAAATAGTATACAACTTTAATGAAATAGCCCCATGTCTTTCAACTTAAAATCACAAGAGCAAATTTAATTACCCAATTCAAATTTTGAATTGGTTTTACAAGGTGAATCTGCCAGATATAACGTCATCTCTCTGATTATGTTAAGAATCAGAAAGATTTTACGTAGCAGGTAAACACAGATTATACCAATGATTAAAAAGCCCTGATCTGTAATTCATAAAAAAGAGTATTAAAATGGTGGAACTGGCTTACTTTGTTCTCTCTGTTATCAGTCCCCTGTGTTGAAAATGCATTTCTCCAATAAATAAGCATCTCGAATGATCTGAGGTTACTACATGTTTAGGGATTTTCAGCTGGGAAGCAGAACCTAAATTTCAAGGGGACTCTAATTTCCACTATTTTAACCAATTTAACGGCTTTTTTTAATAGTTGGTGGAACAAGATGCAATCTCATTCTATACCCTTCAAATGTAGCTAATTCAGCAGCCCACAACACAAGCCCTCAGATGACATACCCAGCAAAGCTATCGTTTAGAATCGAAGGACAGATAAAGAGCTTCCCAGACAAGAAAAAGCTAAAGGAGTTCATCATCACCAAACCAGTATTTTTTTAAGTACTTTACTGTTGTTCAATTGCAGTTGTCTGCATTTTCTCCCCACCACTCCCCCCACCCCAGGCAAACCCACCTCCCTCCCTTGCTTCCACCCTCCCCCTTGGTTTTGTCCATGTGTCCTTTATAGTTCCTGAAAATCCTTCTCCCCACTGACCCTTCCCCCTCCCCGTTGGCTATTGTTAGATTGTTCTTAATTTCAATATTTCTAGTTATACTTTGTTTGCTTTCTTCTTTCATTGATTATGTTCCAGTTAAAGGTGAGATCATATGGTATTTGTTACCAAACCAGTATTATGTGAAATGTTAAAGGGTTTTCTTTGAGAAGATCAGAAATATGAACAATAAAATGTCAATAAATGCATATTTATTGGCAAGTGATTCTAAAAAGCAAAATAAACGAGCAGAACAGAAACAGAAAGATAAATACAGAGAACATTTTGATGGTTGCCAGATGGAGGGAGATCCAAGGGATGGGGGATAAAGCTGAAGGCATTAAAAAGTACAAATTGGTAGTGACAGAATGTCATGGTGATGTAGAGTATGGGGAATAAAGTAGCCAAAAAACACATATGCATGACCCATGAACATGGACAGTAGTGTGGGGATTGCCTGAAGTAGTGGGGGGTGGGGCTGCACAGAAGAGGCAAAGTGGGGGAAACTGGGACAACTGTAATAGCATAAACAATAAAATATAATTTAAAATAAAAAAATAAAGTTAATAAACGTATTCTTGGGTGAGGATTTAAAAAAAGATTTGAGTAGGAAGAAGAATTTACTCCTATAAAGAGTTTCTTTTTGGTTGGTTTTACACTTTAAAACATTTTCATGTGTTCCCATGTGCCTCAGAGATACTTATCATCCTGCTTTTCAACACATTGTTGACAATCTGTTTGCTTTTTTCAACCGCATTGCCTCAGAATGCTGTGTTCTTTCTGCATGCTAGGTACGTTGCCAATCCCCATAGACATTTAAGTGTTTGATTGGATTCTGCATTTCTCTCATATCTCTTCTTGTTCTGAAGTCAACGACCTGGTCAGATCCAAAAGTATTTACAGTCCACATCTAGCCTAGTAGTGCTTAATTTTAGTAGTGTTTTAACAAGTTTAGAAAACCAATCTTTTATTGATTAATTCATTCACTCATTCAAGAAACAGTTATTGAAAGAGTTCTGTGTGTTAGACCACAAGGGTATAGACAAAATAAGGCTTGGTCCCTTTCCCAGGAGACCTTACACTCTATTAAGTGTGCCAAGCATGTAAATAACTACAGAAGAAGGAAGTGCAGATAATGGCCTGTGCAAAGTGAATCAGGTGCACAGAAAAAATAAGCAGAGGCTAATGTGTCTCAGGGAACCAACCATGGTTGCTCAGTGTGTGTGAACATGGTGTTATATGAAGAACATGAACTCACTAGAAAGAGAACAAAGAAAATGCATTTTAAATATTGGGAAAAATATGTCAAAATAACTTGGGAAAACCGTGGAATATTCAGAAGACCTGAGTGAAACCTGGATTACACAAGAAGTGATGAGTAGTTGGTATGCTCAGTTCACTAATGAGTGGTGGGATCAGTCCTTCAGGGACCATGGGTTCTGTCTCACAACAGTGATGCCCAGCCTAGTTCATGTCTTGGCCCTCACAGACAAAGCTGACATTCATAAAGCACTCTGTGATGAGGACATTACTTTTCTCCCAGCAAGAACTGACTGGCTCAGAGGGCTAGTTACCCTAAGCTTCACTAGGCAAACACACACACACACACACACACACACACACACACACAACATAAACACACAAACACCAGGGAATGAGGGACTCACTATCTTGTTACATCTGTACCCACTCAGGTCACAGCAGTTGGGATGCTTTGCTAGATCATGTGGAGTCAATGAATGGATTTAATATTGGGAAGAATATGGTAGATTCAATTATCTTTGAATAGTAATTCATAAAAGGGGAAAAGTATAATAGAAATCTCAAAAGAAATAGCATTTTTTGGATGAAGATTGTACTGGGAAAGGGAAATCCAAAAGTAATAATAGAGGCCATTAAAAAATAAAATAATAGTCAAAGGTGAAATATGTGAAATTGTAGAAGCAAACAGTAAAAAAAGGAATTATAGAAAGACTTCAAAGTCAACAAGTGTTTGTCACTTGATTTGAAGAGCAAAGTAAAACATTGGCTATGTTTAAGTGAGAATAATACAAATACATTGGGGAAAACAACTGGATAACCAAGAAAAAATATATTACATAGGGGAGAAGTTAAAACTATTGAGACAAATTCATAGAACTGGCTTTATCCCTTACCTTTCTGACCATTATTTTTCCTCCCAGACATTCCATTCTGCTTTATTGACCCCAAAGAGATTTTATAAATTTATTATTCCACTATTTAAGTATTATCTGCTCTTAGAAAATTTTAAGTGGGAAGAAGCTGTCAGCACCGATTATGGGAACATTTGATTCCAGAGATCTGAACCCACGAGAGGAACAAAAACTGGAAATGTAGCCAAATAAAAATGAAAAGGGAGCTCCAAAAATAGAAAAGGGAGTTGTGTTCATGATTTCTTTTAAATCTTGTTTTTTTCTGGAATAAAATGTTCTTCCTAATAAGCCCAGCAGTAGTGACAAAATGGCCTTCAGCCACCAGTGATTCTGAACAGACTAACTGAAAAATTACAAAAAACTTTGAAAGGCAAGCTGTAGTTGACAATGGCCATTCCGTCCAATCACTGATGAGGATTAACTGAAGGGTTAATCCTCCACTGTGGGAAAAGAGAGCACAATTTGAATGGGTTTCAAATAGCTGAGTAACTTTAAGGAGAACAGAAAATGTACTATAAAAGATGACCAAAGCAAGAAAGGGGCAGGAGCAGAATTAGCTACTTTCATGACAAATATGAGAAAATAAAAATGAAGACATGTATGTGTGTTGAAGAGGTGGGATGGTGGGAGTCATCTGTTACAGGGGTCCTGATAAATGGGATATGATTGGCAACCCAGAACAAGGAAAGAAGTCACAGTAGTAGTTGCTTATTATCAAAGCACTCTGTAGGGACACTATACTAACCAGCTTCCCCCCCACACAAGAATCAAAGACAAAATACTAAAGATAGTGCAGGGGATCCTTGCAGAATAGCCAGAATGACCATATCACTGCATCTAAAAGAAGAGCACCGAAAACATCAGGGAAAATGTGCACGAAAGGGACATATTACCTACAAAGAATACTATGTGGTGGCTTAAAAGATGGAGAGAGAGAGAGAGACGTCTCCCCTCAGTGTCTGTGCTATGGTCGGGGAAAAGGAGTAGAGAATAAAAGCAATGCCGGTTAAAGTTAAACAGGTGGTGGTGAGAGTGTCGCGAGTGTCGCACGTGCAGTCAGACTGGTCAGATGTGCACTGGGTGATTCCCTTGCCCTGGACTCGAGCGCATGGAAGGAAGGAATCCCCAGCACCACCCCTGGGCAGAGGGAGAGCCTCGCTTCTGCTTGACACTTAACCCCACAAATGCTGCTTCCACTGAGCTTTCTTTTCTTATTTGTGCTCATAGATGATGAAACCTCAGGCTTCGAAATGTGGCACGCTAATCAATTTCCCCTCCTCCAAAGTAGCTACTCTTTCCAAATACAAGAAAATCCAACTAGACACAAATTCAATACAGGTTTCTCAAGGACAGACAGTCTTCTGGGAACCAGGGGGAAGGAAATGCAGGAATTTTGGCAAATCACTGTTATCCTCAGCTAAACAAACCTTTCAAAATTTTTGAAATCAATAGTTCATGGGAATGTGTTGTCAGAATAAGATAAATGTGTCGATAATATCAATAACAGCCTGCTGTTTACTGTATGCTTTTGTGTCCCCATACTCCAAGGTCATTAACTCATCCAGGACAGTCACACTCTGCGAGGCAGTCATTGTCCTCATTCTACACCCAGTACCTGAGGTTTCTCCCAGCTCAGACAGCCTGTGCGCAGTGGGACTAATATGTGATCCAGCTTCACCAGGTACCACAGGCCGACAAGCTGTCCAACACACAGTCGTGCCTTTCTTCCCAAGAAGAAGAACTAAATTCTTTATAAATAGGTAAAGGAAGAGGTATTGATCACACACTAAATTAATACCAGAATGTTCATGTTTAAATATTGAGTGAGAATATAAATTACTTGCACAATGTGGAGAAAAATAATGGGCTAGCCCACTGAAATTTAAGTGGATATGGGAGTCACATGTAATGTAATATACCCAATGATTTTGCTCCAAATCAATTGCCTTGTTTTAACACAAAATACTCAATATACAAAGTCTATCATTAGAGTAACAGAATCTCAGGATCCAATTCAAACACCATAAAATTGTGCAAACAAACCTTTCCCCACCTGCCTCTCCCACCCTACACACAAACTGTGTCTAATGTTAATAACCGTAAAGTTCTGTATGGCCACACAATACAATTGGAAGAATCCACCATTATTACAGTCTGGCTCAGTAACACATAAGAGAATTTGATATGGGACCAATGTCATGGGTATGATTATAAAAAAGTAAAAATGTAACTTCCCTTATTTTCACAAAACCAGACTTAGCATTTCTTCCTCATGGTAGCCACTTCCAGGAAAACTCAACCACGTCAAGGATTTCTCCGTCATATCAGGTGTTCAGTTTGGGAGGGTTGTCCTCAGGTCAAGGTTGATGTCGTGATGCAGGATGTGAGGAGTAGGGCTGACCACCCACGTTTTCCCCCATCTCTCCCGCTGGCATCCACTGAGTTGTAGAGTTGTCCCCCGGCAGTCTTAGTTGTCAAGCATGTGTGGTTCTCGGCTGTCAGCGCTCCATGTTCAAGCTGCGGTGGGGCCTGGGGCCCCAGACCGACTTCTGTACACAGTAACTCTGCTTCACACCAGTCTTCCCGATCACACGAATGTCTCTTGTACCAAACCCAACTCAGAACCATACAGAGAGGGGAATTCAGGAAACATAACTCCAGCTGAGCTAAATTGACACATGACAAAATCACTATGATATTTAATCACAAAACTGAGGCATTATTCATTTGAATGTATCCCATAGAATCTAAATGCCATAACAATTTAATACTCATTATCATCCATTTAAAAAGATTTAGTAAGTAGTTGGGAATTTAAATTGTTTTTTTCTTTTTGAACTTATACTGCCATTACACTTCACCCATAAAACGATTCCCTAATGTAATATGTTTATTCTTAAAGGTTTTTTTAATCTATCATACATTTCTTCAATGAGAACTTATTTATAAATTAGAATTTCATTCTTAATGTTACCTTTTAATAAATAAAGCTTCTTAATTTGTATAATCCAGTTATCAATCTTAAATCTTAAATTAGGAACTCTCAGGGCTTACTCTTCTTCAAGAATGTCTGAACTTATCTTGAGCCTTTGCATTAAAATCATCATTTTTATTAAATTGCTGAAATTTTATGGGGATTGCTTTGAATCCATAGATTAATTGATCTACAGATCAAGTTATATCTTTATAATATTGAGTTTCACAATCTTTAAGTGTTTTATGTTCTTCCATTTGCTTAAGACATCTTTAATTTCTCTCAGTATATCGTATTATATTCAGTTTAGAAGATCTGCAAATATTTTTATTTAGTTTTATGAATAAAAATGTAACTTTTTTCCTGTGACCAGATGTTAAGTGTTAAAGTTTTTCTTTGGATGGGCTTGTAATTAATGTTGGCCCTTAAACACTCTGCACAGTTAAAAATCCACTTACAACTTTTGACTCCCCAAAACTTAACTACTAATAATCTATCATTGACCAGACGTCCTACACAGATAGTCGATGAACACGTATTTTACATATTTTTATATATATTATAAACAGTATTCTTACAATAGAGTAAGCTAGAGGAAGTAAAATATTATTAAGAAAATCAGAAGGAAGAGAAAATATACTTACAGTTATATCAAAAAAAATCAGCATATAATGGACTCACGCAGTTCACACCCATGTTGCTCCAAGGTCGGCTGTACAGTTATTGACCATCAACATGACTGAGCAAACATACATACATTCACCCATACATGTAATACATTTATGTTTGTGCAAACGTGTTGATAGCCGCTAATCGGAATTATAACCCCATCCAAATAAACACTTAAACAGAAAATGAAATATTTGTAAGAAGGGCGCCTTTTAATGGAATGGAGAGGTTTGTTTCAATTAGCTCATGTGTTTGTGGATGAATGCTAGTTATTGCTGGACCGAGACAGGCCGCCCAGGTTACTTTCACATACTTGGCCCTGATGTTGTATCCACAGAAACGTTGTTCGCAGGGAAAACGACGTGAGAGTGAGAGTAATTTGGTTACAGCGGTCTCACGCAATTACCGCAGTTCCTTCTTTTCCCGGTAAGTTCTGAGGGCCTGTGTTGTGCCCAGCACTATTCTAGCAGAGAGAAAAATCAGACAGGTTCAAACAAAACTTCTCATGTGATAAAGCTGAAATTGTAGTGTAGGAGTCAGACAACAAATGAGATTTTTAAAGTAAAATGGATAGTATGCTAAATAGTAGTGAGTGCGAAAGAGAAAAATGAAGCAGGAAAGGAAAAAGGACAAGTAGGAGGAGTGAAATTACGGATAAAGTGGCTGAGATTTAGTTTAAAAAGCACACAGTGATCTATTATGAAAAATTATTTTTAAAGTACTACAGCTAATAAATCAGCTAGGTGCTCCAATTATTTTGGAAGCAAAAAATCAGAAACTAGCCACCTTGTCATGAGTAGCTATTATTTTGTCATCACAGAAGATTAAAACTGCCACATTGGTTAGGGCCCTGGAGGATGTTCCCGCAGGATAGTGCGCCAAGACAAGATTTCTGAGTAGCCGAGAAAAATGCCGTTCCTTGCAAAGTGGAGAGAATACAAATGTGGAAGAGAATGAAGGAACTAGGAACCAGAAGGGCCACATGCCCTCTCTCAGGGCACATAAATTATGAAACGAAGGCCCTTGGAACTGACTCCTTTAAACTATGCACACCTGCACACCATCTGGGAAGTTTGCTCATACAGCCGGGGCCTGCCTTCCCCAGGCTGTAGACCACTGTCACCTATGGCCTCCCCTCTCCCTTCCCAGCACAATTTGGGGCTTCCAGACCCTCCAGACCCTTCCAGTGACAATGTTCAGTGTTTTCCAGACCAAATTGTCATGAGGGACAATTGAGTTCTATCCGTTCTGTGACTGAGGGGAACAAGACTGAAGTGAGAGAGTCCGTTTTGCATGGATGTTACCCAGCAGAAGAGGTAAAAATGTTGGAAAGCTGTGATCTGGACAACTCAGCCTATGGGACTGCGAACTCTGCCCTGTGCCGGGGCATGACTTTTCCTGGAGCATCTCCTTGGTCCCACATGCTTCCCTTCTTCAGTTTCCTGTGCGTTCTAAAAGGGGGAGATCTTAAACGTTCAGCATCATAAAGAGAACAACAATGAACAGCCCTAAAGCTTGCACTTGGGTATCACCTGCTGCAGGAACGGCCCTTAGGGTTCCTAACCTGCTCATGGGAAAGCTGCAGCACAGCCCCAGCCAACCCCTCTGGGCAACAAGGGTTATTTTGGGGCACTGTCAAGTTCACCATGCCCAGCATGCTCAACACTGCGCCCCTGGGAGCATCCCAGCTGTGGCCTGGGCCATGCCCTCTGAAAGCCCAGATTCCTCCAACTGAGGAGCTCGTTCCCTAGTAACAGGGACACAGTTTAGTTGCCAGCCTTTTCTGTAATAATGGGTCTCTCCTAAAGCCCTCCTTACCTGTGGGGTGCTGCAAAATCCTTCCTCCGGGCTTTTACGGGTCTCTCTGCATGAACTCAGTTGGTATTGAGCCTCCACGCTGGTTTTTCTCATAGGAAATCTTATCACAGAACAAGCAGATCTCAATGTAACAGCCCCACTATTTGAGTTATTTAAGACTTGAACAATGCTTCCTTAAGACATTTTTGCTGGCAACTTGCAAAATAAATGCTTATTAGAACACTCTAATAACTACAGAACAGGAACAATAATAGACCGGCAAGCAAATTCAGAGCAAGTATTGGTCCCCATTGTCCTGAGCCTTTTCGTTATTCTGAGCTGAAGGCAATGTTACAGGGGCTCGGTGCTCCTCAGTTCAGCTACAAGGCAGCATGCAACACAGCTGGATCAGAAACGAAACACCTCCATTCTGATTAGGTATTCGGTGAACACAGTCAAACCTGGGACAGAAATGACAGCTTGAGGGCTCACGGGGAAGAGCCATAGGTAGTTGCTTTAGGTGTATTAAGTCAGTCAAGTTTGCAATATCTGCGTAAAGAACAGGACCACTAGCACTGAGTTACCTATTGGAAACTTTATTTATGACCGGAAAGTTTCCTGTAGTCAACTGGAACAGTTGAATTGCTTGTGTATCTTTTACAAGTGAAAAATAAGCCTGCATTTGTATGGTAGATGTTGCTTTAAATCCCGTGTAGCTTTGTAATTAATCCTTTCAGGTCAGCGAGAAGAATTTTCGTCAGGATATTTGGTAACAAGTAACATAAATTTCCTCCAAGAAGTTGCTTGGCTGAGCTGCTGGAAGCTGGCACAGGAAATATATTTGAAAGGATTGCAAACAACGGGGTTTCCTGGCTGCAGGCCCTCCCTGTGGGTTCTTTTATACTCACACAGTTTCCGGGAATGAGTGAAGAGTGATGTTCTGTGTAACTGACTTTTTTGCACAATTGATGTCTCCTCTTAATTGTGCTACACTTTTGTTGTAAATTTCAAGACTTTTTTTTTATTTTATTTTTCAGTTGCAGTTGACATATGATATTTGTTTCTGGTGTACAACGTGGTGGTTAGACATTTATGTAACTCACACGATGATCATCCCAATAAGTCTAGAACCCACCCGGCACATACACAGTTACTCCAGTGTGACTGACTATACTCCCCACGCTGTACTTTACATCCCCATGGCTATTTTTATAACTGGCAGTTCCTACTTCTTAATCCGCTTCACCTTTTCGCTCATTCTCTCACCCCTCTCCCACCTGACAACAATCAAGATTTAATAACCAGAGAATATGGAATTCAACTTGATTTTCCTGCAGGTCACCCCACAAGCT
This sequence comes from Micronycteris hirsuta, assembly GCA_004026765.1. Lineage (NCBI taxonomy): Eukaryota > Metazoa > Chordata > Mammalia > Chiroptera > Phyllostomidae > Micronycteris > Micronycteris hirsuta. The sequence goes on from PVJI01001857.1 coordinate 114,050, forward strand.
GTCCCCCAACCCCCACCACACCCCACCCAGGCGTTCTTCTGTTTTCCTATCTCTTTCATGGCCACTCTTGTGCCAAAGCTCCATATAGGGTGGGTGCTTTCTTTCTAACTGTCCTTCCTGAGAACCTCTGAAACCTAACCATGCCTTCTCTGTTACTTTTTGTGATTTATTGGAATTCATCTCCTTATTCTATTACTGGAGAAATTGCTTAATTCAGCATCTTCTCATCTCACATCTTTCGCATTTAAGTGAATTTTAGAATGCATAGTTGCTTAACTTCCTTAACAGTGAAGCATGACTACCTTTCGGCAAACTTAAAAGCTGAAGGACTTTCCTACTGAGTTGTTTTGAAGTCTTTTGTTAAGTCATCTTTTAAAAAAAAGTCTTCAATATTTTTTAAGCATTTGATATCATCAAAAAAAAAGCTTCCAGAATCTGTAAACTTGCCCTCCATTTACACTTCAATTTCCCCCTTCACTTGAATTGTCTTCCGTCTCTGGCAAATGAGAAGTGTTAGCATACGCATTAAAAAACCTCTTTTTTTAATATGGAAACATCATTATCTCATGGACTTGGAGGTTTCTTTGGCCAAAAAAGCCACGTTGGTGTGTCCCTTCCATGAAAGTTTCTTGATATTCTCAGTTTCTTAATTGCCCACTTTTGAATAATTGCTCCTTAATTCCTCCTTTAAAAAAATAGCGTATTTTTTATAGTCTTATCTACTTTTGGAAGCTTGATAATGTAAGTTTTAGCAATACGTAATATTTTGGCTTTAGATTTTTGCAAATTTTACGTCACACTAGAATTCTGACATGCAGAGAAAATGTGGCTCATTCACGGTGCTGTCCGCAGGGGTGACCCCATGTCCTGGTTTAGTTGAAATAGTTTGCACAAGTTTCCCCGGCATCCCATCTGGTTTAGATTTTGGCCTGGATTATTTAGTTTACACATGAAGCTTTATTATTAATAGTTATGTTAAGATGACCTAAGACAGGTAAACTGACAGTACTGCAGGCTTCTGCACTAGTTTCCTCAAGGTGTGTGAGATGTTAATGCAACGAGTAGAAATCTCTTTTTGACACATGGTTAAATCTGTGAGAAGACCAACACCACCACCTCTTCTCCCCCAATCTTTAAATAAGCAATGCAATTAGCACCTTCCTTTCAAGCACAGTAGGTAGGTGAGTGGATTAAAAAGGTATAACCGTGGACAGGAGTGGCAGAGATGGCTAATTCTTTCCTGTGTCCGGTGGAGGTGGAGGAAGTGCGGGAAGCTTAGGCCCCTACCAGCAGCTCGCTGGCCCAGACCAGGGCTGGTATATGGGTCAGAGGAGGGTGCTGGGCTGCCTCCAACAGCGGGAGAGAATTTCCCACAGAGCTAAAAATCCCACTGATAAATACACTATTTTACCAGTTCACCAGATGCTTGCAACAGAAAACCAATAACTTTTCAAATATGGTTTGATTTTTTTAATTCAATTCACAGAATCAAAGTAAAATGTTTAGATATTCATGCTGTCTAAGCTAACACTTCTAATTTTACTTTAAATGGTGTCCTAATTCAGTTAAGAAGTGAATACTAAAGATAAAATCATTTATTTTGTGGTAATAATACAAATTTTAGTGGAGCACAGTATTGTGGGTTTAAAAAACATAGACTTCATATTAAATTAAGAAATTTGTGAAGCAAAAAATGCATCTGGAATTCAGGTGCACAGGTAATTTATAATTGCTTCCCAATAAAGCTGCATGCAATATTTGAACAGCGAGAATAGAAACTCGAGTTTTCAAGATTTATATCTATCTATACATGAGTGCATATTCAGGTAAATAAACTGGAATTTTTTTCACCTTTTGGCTATTATGAATAAGGCTGCTGTAAACACTGTGAACAAGTTTTTGTGTGGACACACGTTTTCATTTCTCCTGGGTACACACTAGCAGTGAGACACTGGGCCCCGCGGTAGCTCTGTGTTTGACCAGAGCAACTGCCTCTGCTCCAAAGCGGCTGCACCATCTTCATTCCCACCAGCAGCGTGGGAGGGTTCCAATTTCTCCACTTTTTCACCAATGTTTATTATTATCTGATTTTTGTTTTTTAAACCTGGCTTAGTGGGGATAAGGTCACGCTTCACTGTGGTTTTGATTTGCATTTCCCTGAGGATACTTTTGCAATGAGGTTGGTGTTGAAAACAAACAAAAAAAGCCTTCAGGATGAGAAAACACGCTTTCTCTCTTTGCTTCTCTCCTTCAGTCAGAGGTAGGAACACTTCAGCCGTTAAAGAACTAGTTGGTAAATTAATCTAAGTTTCCTACAATGGTTGTGAGCACTTTTATAAATGAGACTTCTCCGTGTTAGGTGCTTGGGATTCAAGATCAGTTGAAAAATTTAAATTGAATTATTCAACTAATGAAGCATCCTCAAAATCCTCTTTTGCAGCTTTTAGGAAATGGCAATAATTGAAAGGTTAGAAAAAGGAGACCTTACAAATTCATGCTCAGGACAGCGGGAGAACAGGACACCAGACATAGTGAGAACTCACGTGTTCCACAAGATTTCATTTGCAATTTTGTAATTCTTCTTCGAAATAGTTGTCTTGGCTCGAGAAAAAATTCTATCTTGCATCAGAATAGAAAGAAACTGATTTGTAAGGTCTAAAAATTTTGCAGCTATATTGAGTGAAAAGAAAATAAATTGATATGTTACATTTTTTTCTCATAAAATTTTTGGCAAAGAAAGATACACTGAATGGAAGTAAAATAACAGTACTTGGGAAAGTATATGGGCTAAACTACATTGTATACATATATGAGATCTGTCTGAAAAAAGTCCAGCAATCGTTAATATAACAAGAACGGTTGGATGACTTCACTGTACTAGTCAGTAGGGGCGGTGGATGTTGTTGAGTGAGCATGTGTACCATGTAGCCATAGCATTCAAAATAACTGAGTGAATAGAGCAATGAATCTGCATCAAATTTTGCATTAAGTTTGAACATTCCTCCATGGAAACTATTCGGACTATTCAGAAGGCCACAGCTATGGGCAACTGGTGATTGGCAGCTTTATCACAACACTCTCTGCTCATGCATCACATCTCAATCAGAGGTTTTTGGTGAGATAGCAAGTCACCCACGTGACTCAGCTCCCTACAGACCAGATTTGGTGCCCTGAGACTTCTTTCTTTTCCTAAAACTAAAATCACCTTTGAAAGGGAAGAGATTTCAGACCGTTGATAAGATTCGGGAAAATATGATGGGGTAGCTGATGGCGATTGGGAGAACTGTGTGAGGTCCCAAGGTGCCTACTTTGAAGGAAACTGAGGCATCATTGTCCTGTGTACAGTGTGTCTTGTATCTTATGTCTTCTTCAATAAGTGTCTCTATTTTTCGTAGTACATGGCTGGATACCTTCTGGACAGACCATATATATATATGGTCTCCACTGTTTAGCAAACTTGCTTGGTGTTGATTTATTTGGAAAATATTTCCACAATTAAACATATTATAATTTACAGTTAATTAAAGTATCAATCATTTTAAATTTAATAATCATAAAAATTAATTTTAAATAATATTGTAAATAAATTTATGAAAATAATAAAACCATATTGAAAAAGTATATTATATGTATATCCTTCCCTAAAAATACCAGTGTTCTGGTGTATGAGAGACATAGATGGCTAAGGAGCAGATTCACAGCTACATGAATTTATACCCAAAGTAATGATTTTGTTAATGTTGCATTTTTATGTTCAAATCATCAATAAAAAGTTTTGTTTATTATGTTCTCATCAATAAAGAGAACATATATATGCTCTCTTTATTTTTATAATTTTATTTGGGATATAATTTTTAATCAACCAATTTATTCACAAATTTACAGGTTTATAAATGTGCTTATTTTTAATACCCCCTTTAACTTTTGAATGGGTCTTTGTCACAGATACATTCATTCAACTTTCAGTTAATGTTATCTTCCTTTTAAATTCCCACCCATTGGTCAGCAGAGTGAAGGAGTAAATGTTTGGTTAAATATCTAATCAGATAAAAAATTAAAAAAATAAAAACAACCTTGGTCTAATCTGACCCTTTAAGCGGCCCCTTTGGGCACTGCTTACTCCCCCGGGAAAATCTTTTCAGTGCCTCGGACTAACTCCCCCCCCACTGCTTCTCTGCCGGGGTAGCGTCCAGGGTAGCGTCCAGTACTGGTAGGAAAAAGATCAGCTTCAGGCTTCTCTGGTCTCCAGGGCGATTATCTGGAGATGGTCCTTTCAGCCTGGTTGTTACGTACCCCATGGGATTCCAAGGTTTCTGTCCACACCGTGATCTGGTGAAGCTTCAATTGACCCAGTCTTACCTCAGCTTCTCCAACAGATGCAAAGGATAGAGAGGTCAGGGATTGTTAAGAGTGGCTAGAGCTTATAAGTGGATCGTGGATTCAACAGAGCTTCTAGGCTAAGTCATCTCTCTCTGTGTGAACGTTCACTGAAATGCCTGCCTTGAGCTGAGGATATAATATAACATCCTTCTCATACTGTGAACCTCCACACACACACACACACACACACACGCACACACACACAGAGTCCAGTATCCCTATGGGCCCGTGTACCCGCCAATGTTAAAGTGCCACAACAAAACCAAAGCTTGGTATAATTAATATTTTAATGGACCACCCACCGCCCCAAAACAGGGAAAATGAAGTAAGAGTAGCCATGGACATTAGGATTGGAAAAGAAAGACAGAGACTGTGATGAAGACAGGAAAAACTTCAAATGAATATCACGAAGAACAGGGATTCTCTACAAGTTGTGAGACAAGTCTGTGCGACCAGAGAGATGAAACCTTCTCTGCAACAGGCCGACGCCTATTCGTCAGGGATGGTCTGAGGACAGAAAGCATGGACATAGATTATGTGACTTCTCAAAGGTCTCCCTAATGATGCAATAAATATTCTTAAGAATAAAAATGGATCCTGGCAACAAAATCAGAAGATACATCTTTTGATATATCGAGGGAAAGTGCATAGCTGCATGCCTAAGGACAAACCCGTTACTTTAAATCTAATGTTATTTAATGTGACTTCATTTTTCACTAAAACCAATAACAACTATGATTTTTAGTCCCTGAGATGCCAACTTCTTTGTATTTCTGAAAGTTTCCCCATTTTTGACCATTGATAATATTTTGAGCTGTCCTTTACAGGAAACACGCATTTTTCCACTTTGTGATAGACAGACATTTTTGTTAGTATTACTGGTATGTGTTCTATTTTAAACACCTACTGTGATGAGTGTTTTGCTTACACATTTATTCACATTGGGCTGTTATATTTTCAGTTGATTTCATAGGCGGACTTGATGCGCACTCCTACTACCAGGATCATGTTGAGTTAAAGCCCGTTATAACCTGTAAGTAAAGGTGTCATGAGATGGAGAACATTAATCCTTCTAACTTGGTCAAAACTAACGAAAACAAATGGACCTGCTCCTACTAATCACTGGTTTAATTTTCCACTCATATTTAAAACACACCTTTCATATGTAACCCCACATCACCATTATTACTCATTCTAAAAAGTATTTGAAATGGGCAACATGATTTATGTTTCTAAAATTATATATATATATATATAATATATATATAATCAATAGTTGATTGCCAAATAGGGAAACAAGGAATTATTTAGTCTACCAGAAAGAGACAAAACCTGTGTCTTGGGAGCAGCATGCCTGAGGGAAAAGGGAGAAAGATCGGGTTGGAATCCAGGCTCCACATGTGTAGCCTCAGGGGCCTTCCTGGCGTCTCTGAGCCTTGGTTCTCTCACCTGTAATGTGGCTTCATTATCCAAGAGGCACAACCCCCCTTTCTGGGACCCCAAGAAGGTTCTTTCTCCATTAGGTGTTGCAAAGCCAAATACAAAACCGAAAGTGAGCATGAACAGCACAAGCTTTTTTTTTAGTAACTCAATGGCCAAAGAATGAAGAAGTGGGAGACAAGTAGCTCTCAGATCAGCCTCTCCTGGGTTTGGGACTGGAAGCTGTGGATATAGGAGGACGGAAATAAAGGGGTGATCTAGGCAGATAAGGGGAAATGGGTGGTAGTCCCCTCGGAACCAGATCTGTGCCTTTTGTGTGTGTGTGTCCTACTATGGTCCCTTCCAGTTGTCATCATAGTGATGGTCAACTGTCCTGATGCCAATGGGTGTGTCATGTAATAATAGATTATAAAGAGGTTTGAGGTCTTCTGGAAGGCCAATCCCATGGCCATCTTGGTCTAGGCTAGTGCTAACAGACTCTTTCTGGGGAGAGACCTATTAACCACAGGCCAAACTCTTTCTCAGAGATAAACAGAGCTGAGGCAGGGTAGGGCTCTAGACAGGCCATGTAGGTGCACTGAGGGAGAACTGTTTCATAAGAGAGGACAGAGGATGGATTATATGGGATAAAGCATGTATGTATATGGAAAATTCCTATGATTATGTCTAGGACTCAAATATTGGACTAACCATTGCTAGAGGACATGGAAGGAAGTCAACAACTACAACAAAAACCTCCTCGAACTGTGCTGATTTCAGTTGAGTGTAAGGAAGAAATCATAATCACCTGCTTGATAAAATGCTAGCAAACAAGAAAATAGATACAGTGACTCCATTCCTAGAAAACTCTACATAGCAAATAGACAACTGTATAAAATAATAGCTATCGTGTGTTAAGCCTTTACATATATTATCTCACATAATCCTCATGAAAGTACCATAATGCACTAACAATTTCCCAGGAAGGAAACTGAGGTTCAGAGACATTAGACAACGTTCCCAAAGTCCCACCAGTAGTAAGTGGTGAACTGAAATCTCTCCTAGATGGTAAGCTGTCACCAAGCCTGATAGTGTGGACTTGCTCCAGTGACCTTCCTATTATGTCAGCCCAATATTCCGTAATTCCATGGCAACAGAGAGAATTATGTAAAACAGTCCCTAGAGTAAGAAACATCTATGAAAGTCTTCAAGTGCCACCTCTTTGCCATGGTGGGTCTGCCCAAATCGCAGCCCTCAGCTGCCTTTTTGGGGGCTGCAGCTCTGCGAATCTCCCTCTGCCTCTGCAGGTTGAATTCATTTTCTTCCGGCAGAATGGCCTGAAGGAAACATAGCCTATGCATAAATCAGCACTGTACTTGTCACATGATAGATGCTGAAATAAATGTTGGGTTTTTTAAAGCAAATTCAATTTGGGAAAATAGTCATCCTACGTAACACTCCGGAACTAAGCAGTCACCACCTCGTTGTTCGTGCTACCACGTGCTCGTAAAGGGCACACTCCAAAGACTGGTGTTTGTGGATCTGGGGACCTGGCCGGGACTGAGACAATAGTAAAGATGGTCAGTGCATCGGGAGGAAGAACGGAACTGACACGTTGCCTGGTGGTGATGAGGAGGGTCTTGTATGTGCTTGTTATGCAGTGAGAAGGTGATGAATGATTTCTTTCCTCTCCATTGTGAAAAAGTAACCCAGCAGAGAAACTGCAATATGAAAAAAGTTGGTCGGATATAAAAAGATCTTTCTATTAAGGGAGGTTATTAAAAACGGCAATTGATTAATGTTGATATGGAATCTGCTTTCTTCAATGACACATGTGCATCCATGTAGCTCAAAGAGTGTTCTCTGTCGTGGCCCAGAGGCAAGCGACCGCCATCTGTGTTCCCTAAGTTCCCTTCCATCTCTGTGCCTCAAGAACACATAAAATATCCTGTTAAGATGACCTAAAAGGGTTTGATCGACGCCACTACCTCCTGAAACGGTTTTCTCAACCACCCTATCCACTGCTGAACCCTCACACCTTTTAGCTGAATGTAGCATAAATACAGGCTGCATAAAATAAAGGAACAAGTTTATGCTTTGGCAGATTGTGCATATTATTATGTCAGATGAATATGGAATGCCTTTCAACCATGAAGGGAGCAGAAATCTGAAAGATCAAACTAAACCTGAATTAAAAATCATGGTGCATGAAACAACTTCAAAGGTCAGTATGTGTGTTCCCCACAGGTATGCAAATATTGCCCCGTTTATCCCGTTGGCATCACTCAGCTGCTTGACTTCTTTTAATATGACTTTTATGTTGGATTCTGTTGTACCCGGTTCAGTGGTGTCATGTCACCCCCCAGCAACAGGTTCGAGAAAAAGCCAACCCTCTGTACTCGATGGTTAGAAAGGGGAGTGAACACTGGCTTGCACCTTTCTTTAAGTCTATAGTCTCCATGGAGTGCAAAGCCAGTTTTATGAGGAAGCCACGCTATGAAGGGGATCTGGAGAATCTTTAGCATATTCCCAGGCCTGTGTGTGGGGACGGGTAACTTTCAATGCTGCGTGGTAGGCACAGAAGACAGTCCACTCACAGGTAGTGCTGCAGACCTGCGCGGGAGGTTGTCGTTCTGCTGGCTGATTGTGTCATTGCTCACAGCCGTGGAGTGTCTTTCCAGGGCCCACAGTCAGCTGTGTGCAGAGGCGGGCGGGTGACGTTGATAGGAGTGAGGCAGTTCGCATGTGAAATTAGTCTTTCATGCGTTCTCTCTCTTTGGAGTAATGATATCAACCTATCGGGGACAACTGATTAATAAATTGATTTAGTTCCATTTACAACTATGTATTGATTATTTATAAAGTGCATATTAGACCCTGAGCTGGGTGCTGCAGACATAAAAATGAATAATGGTTGAGCTTTGACCTCCAGTGGCCAATGATCTAGAAGAAGAGACCTACACAGAGTAGGTGGATACAAAACAATGTCCGCACTGCGATCTTTTGCAGAAGGGGAACGTGGACTTCTCACCTGGGGAGAGAAGGTTTTACTGGGAGATGATAGCTGCACCGACTTTGGAAAGATGACGAGGAGTTTATCAGAAGCGGAAGAAAATGGGTGTCCTCTGCATAGAGGCTAATCTGCTTGGCCATTCTGCTGAGGATAAAGTTGAAACTTGTGACTATCCGATCTGGTGTTTGCCATAGATCTCACATAAACTGAGCAAACCTACGAGGAAGCGGATGTTTAAGCAGTACAGGGATCGTGAGGGCTCAGGGTGGGGAGGCCAGGAGATCCTCAGCAGCCGTCGCTACTCCATCCAAAGGCTCGGGGGTGCCACGGCCCAGGGATGCATGCAGCCCAGGATGGCTGTGAATGTGGCCCCAAACAAAATTGTAAATTTACCTGAACTCTTATGAGATTTCTTTGTGATTACATGTCGCTATGTATTTAACATGTAGCCCAAGACAACTCTTCTTCCAGTGTGGCCCAGAGATGGCACAAGGTTGGACACCCCTGGAACAATGTCAGTCTTTTTGCCTAAAGCTATCGAGATGCTTTCAGTGACTGTCTTCTGGGGCTGGCTTGGGGATATGTGACACACGGGTCAGGGGTAGCCTGTGCCAGGGGCCATAGCCTCGCCACCACTGCCAGCAAGGGCCTGGAACTCTCAACGTGGCTACAGCCTGGGTCTTCCCCAGGATCCCCTCCACGTTGCTGCCACCACACACTGATACCAGCTTTAAGGGGAGGGCAGTGGGAAGCAAGGGCTGCTCATTAGCGTTGTCGTTAGAGCACACAGCCACGTGGTCAGTGGTGGCTTTGAAGGGGTCACCTACACCGCCACTAGCCTATGGGGGAGGCCGCAGTGGGAGAGAGCTAACAAAAACAGATTTACCTCTCAGGACGAGCAACCTGCTTGGCACAAACCCATTCAGCTATGAAAGAGACGCGGAACAGCAGGGAGCATCATTGTGAGCAGCTACATTACTTTCAAGTTTGTCAAAATCAGCAAACTGGGTAGCGACTGGGTAGTGGGAAAACTAAGATTCATAGAGCAGTAATTCTTCACCTAGAAATAATGAGACCAAGGCAGTTTATCAAAGAAAGACAGCTGTGAATTTCGGAACTGAGTTCCCCAGCAGAGGCAGAGAGACTGGGTGGTGATGGAAATGCCCATGAGGACAGTGCTCGACTGCCATGCAGAAAACGCTGATGGAAAAAGCTTCTCCCGTCACTGTTAGCCTATGTTTTTCTAAGGTTTCCAAATGACCGCTTGACTTTTTTCTGGTAGCTGGACTTGTCTGACTGCCTTTGCTAGAGGCTAATTTTCTCTACCAAAAAACTAATGTTACATGTTCCATGGCTACTGCAGAGTAAGTGTCTGCTATTGCAGGGGTCCCCAACCTTTTTAGCACCAAGGACAGGTTTCGTGGAAGACCATTTTTCCACAGACTCGGGGATGAAGGATGGTTTCGGGATGATTCAAGGACATGACATTCAAGCTCACCTCCTGCTGTGCGGCCCAGTTCCGATTAGGCCTGGACAGTACGGGTCTGTGGCTCAGAGGTTGGGGGCCCTGTGTTGCATCTAAGTACGAGGAGGCAAGCGAGGCTAGCCCTCACTCTAGGCGGCTCTGCACTCAGCTCCCACGCAGACCGTCACTGCCTGTCCTCCGCTCCAATAGTCCAGGCCCAGAGGAATTGACCTCTGATGACCAGCTGCTGGGTAGAGCCAGAGGTCGCCTCATCCATCTGCTCTTTCCTGAGAACAGCTGTTTTGTAGCAGGGTCCCCGTAATTTGGTGTCAGGCTATTTTGCACTTACAGCATCTAGAGTAAAAACCAGAAGGACAAATCAGGACTGTGCACGTGTGTGTGTGTGTGTGTGTGCGTGTGTGTGTGTAGGAGGCAAGGAGGTGAGAATGACGTGCTTTCCAGCCCTGATTTAAAAGCCAGTAACCACCAGCCACGTGTCAGCACACCCCAGCTGGAGGAGCCTGCTGTCTGCATCTACCCCGTCACGCCTCCATTTCTGGACCAAGCGCCTAAACACTAATAAAATGATAGGTCGCTGTCTTTACCCTGTTTCTGTTTGTCTGGTCTGGCTTTCACACTTCCACTTTTATCTACTGGAGCTATCTGTCCCCTGTAACATGCAGAGCAAGCTGTCTGTAACCTGCTCACAGCCAAGCCGGCTCACTGTTCCCTTCACTGAGAGTGGAATTCTGTTGCCTGAGGGCTCGCATCAGTCCCTGGAAATGGCAGGCTCTTCCGGGGTATTAACTCCCCGGGCTGTCTCAGGGGTGCAGAGCGCTAGGACTGCAATGCACTCAGCTCCCTCCTGGTTGTCCCAAAGGGAGAGGGCCCTCCCCACATGAGGCCTTACTTAGCGCAAGGGGGGCCGCTCTTAGGGCGCATGCTTTGCCTGGCTTTGGAGTACTTTCCCTTTGTCACTGGTATTAGTAACTTTTTGGTCCATTATAGGAAATGGTTATACCATTTTAGGGACTATGTAAGAATGCACCCCAAAGTGTAGCCATTGACTAAGCGGCAATGAAATGGCTGTGTGTATACGGCTCATGAAGCTCCGTCTCATCACCGTACTAGTAGTTCAGGCACCGCAGGCCTTCCTAGGAAGGAACGACGCCACCAGTAGTGCAGCCGGCCACATGCGAGGGGGTCTGCCATGACCGATGGTTATTGGAACACGGAGACCTTCTCAGCTGACCTGCGACCTCACACACTGGCCCAGAGCCTTGTCCATCTTGGTTTGTTCTTCATGCTGCTGCATGAGGTCCACGAGGCCTTTCCCAAAGTGATGAAGCCTGGCTCTGAAGGGGCTTCTCCAGGGAAGCGGAGGTTCCTGTCTTTTCCAGAATTCTCAGGATTCTTCTCGGCACTTGTCATTGATGTCAATGGCCAGGAGACAGAGACGTGTGGTGCTCGGTGACAGAGGGCACTCCCCCACCGAAAAGTCATCGGCAGAAGTGAAAACCTCATTTTGTCCTATTTCTAAGGAACGTATTCTCTCATTTTAAAACTTAAGGCAATGAACATAAACCAAATTTTATGTTGCATATATAGTTTTAAATTTTATATTCACGTCAAAAAAGTATTTATACTCTGTGTTATGACAGGTTCTGGGAAGAAACAAGACCTAAGAAAGAACATAAAAAACACAGAGAAAAGCACATATGCACACACTCACACACACATATCAGAAGTGACACAGACAGACTTGGAGAAGCAACAGAAAGAGACAATGACAGGTCTCTCAGGAGACATGCTTTGAAATGACATCACGGTCTCATTATTAGATTAATTTTCCCTTGAGGGTAGATGTGTGGCAGTGATTTCAACACGCATGTTCTGGAATTTACACGTTTTGAGTGCAGCTCCGTGTGATACCCGTGTGAGCAAGTGTGGATCATGTCTGTGGAATGGGAATTCTCTGATAGGAATTTGGCAAAGATGTATCTTAAAAAATTCTGGCTTGCTGTGCCCTGCATATTACCTTAACCTGGTCCTGCCTGCCACCGGACCTGAATTTACATCCTACTGCCCTGCTAATGAGTAATCTTACCCCTGTTCTGCTTAATCCCATGAATAATCAATCCAATGTAAATGTGTGCTAATGCCCCTAATAAAAACCCCAGCTGGGCAAGCCACGAGGCTTTTTCCTGAGATGGGAGGAATCAGCCACGTGGCCCCGGTCTCTCTTTCCCTGCGTGTCTCGGTATGAGATTCATACACGCATCGGGTAGCGGTCACCCACAGGTATCGGCAGGTACGATTACCCCCACGACATAGATGTCCTCAGGTAACTGCTAACATATCTACAGATATCTGCAAAAACAAAAAAAAAAGATGTTAAGGACCCCAAACTCAAACTCTTCCATTCAGACTCATTGACCAATCATAGCATCACTAAAAGAGTGGCAACTAGATATTATGTGTCTCTGGGTGTGGCATCTGAAGAAGACACAGCACCACCTATGAAGTATCATGCTACAAAGTCAAGCCTGACCTTGGACTGGAAGTGTAGAAAATGTAAAAATAACAGAATAAGTTACATCTCACCACAAGGAAGTGATCAGCCCAATCTAGAGTGTGGGAAATAGTGTGGCGTGGGTGAAAGTGAGGAAAGGGGAACATTACTGATTAAAAGAGAGTTGAGAGGAATATGAGTCACACATAATATGTACACCTTGTTTGGATTCTGATTTCAACAAGCCAACTAATGAGATGCTTTTAAATAACTGGAGAAATGTAAATATGGACTAGATAGAAAAGATATTAAGAAATTGTTGCCTATTTTGATAAATGTGTTAATGGATGGGTAATAAAAGAAAAAGAAATTCTCATAATTTGAGCACTGTGTCTCAAACTCAGTGCTGTTAACTCTGGGCCAGATCTTCTTTGTAGTAGGGGCTGCCCCATGCACTTAGGAATATTTAACAGCATCGTTGCCCTCTCCCCACTAGATGGCAGTAGAACCCCCGCACACACACACCTGGCCAAATGGTGATAACCAGTTGGAAAATGTTCCCTGGTTAAAAATTGGGTTAGAAAATCATGTCAATGAATGAAGTGATATAGAATGTCTAGGACTTGCTTTTAAATACTCTGGCAAAAAAGAAAGTTGTAGATAAGTGAAACTTGATTAGCATAGTTTTTATTTCAGTTGAAGCTGGATGGTGAGTAGATAGGGATTCATAATACCGTTCTCTCTATTTCTGTGTGTTTGATTTTTAAATATCAAGCTGTTACTAAAACCTAAGGCAGGATTGCCAAAAGGTTCCTTTTAATGCCTTCTCTCAAAGTTGCTTCACTGTCTTTTTGGGAAACTCCTTGCAGATATATTTCCCAATGCCTGGGGTATACTCCAGAATTCCTACCTGGCATCATAGGAACACACCCAGTCTACTTCACTGCTTTACCAACCCATGCTGCTAAAGCCCCAAAGCAGAAAACATTCGCTATAAACAGAGCTGACATTAAAGCTAAATGCATTGGATACTAGAAGTTCCCCAAAGCCCTCATCGATACCGTCACTAACACAGAGCGATACCTTCTCCTATTGCCTTATCCCCATTCTAGAAGAGGTTCACCTGGTGGACAGATCAGTAAACTTAAGGACTTTGAATCTCTCTTCTGACCAGAGGGTTGTATAAAAGTACAAAAATTCCACCACTCATCTCATCTTTTTATCGTTTAGTTCAAATCCCTGTTAGTGGTGGTTGCCAGAGGGGAGGGGGACTAGGGGACTGGGTGGAAATGGGAAGGGGTTGGTGGAATGGGTGGAAAGGGTGAGGGATTAAGAAGTACAAGTTGGTAGGTACAGAATAGTCACGGGGATGTAAAGTACAGCGTAGGGAATATAGTCAGTAATACTGTAATGACTATGTATGGTGTCAGATGGATACTAGCCTTATCAGGGTGATCACTTAGTAAGTTATATAATATCCAATCCCTGGGTATACATCTAAAAGTAATATAATATTGGATGTCAATTGCTATTGAAAAATAAAAAAATATATATTTTTTAAAAGGTGGTGCAGATATATTGCAAATGTTTAAAAAGGCAAAAAAAAATTCCTGTTAAACTACAATGAGCCAAAAGGGGTGGACATTGGGCTACATCTCCCAGAATATAGAGAAATAAAAGTGTGGGGAGATGGATAGGAAGACAGGGAGAGAATGAAGGACTCCAGCTCCTGAGGTGTGCAGGACGGAACAGAATTTACAGGGAGGAGAAACTACCAAAAGTGAAACTGGAAAGCTGGATGTTTTCTCAGCTATTTCAATTTATGACTAAAATGTCCATTCTATGCCATAGAGAGAGAGTCATTGAACTGAGTTAATGGAAGACAATTGCTAGGTGGGGATACAGTGTAAGTGTGAAACACAGTCTCTGCTGGTATGAGGCTCATAATTTAGTGGGAGGGAGAAAACGTACTTCCCTGAGTGAAACAGTCAGAGCACAATCAATGGTGAAACTGCATGCCATTAGCTCCACATGGGGTTCAGCTGCTGGGTAGGAGTTGCTGTGAGCAGGATGTGAAAGCAAAGCCACTGAGGTCGAAGCCAAAGTCTTGACGGAGGAGAAGAAATGTCAACTGAACCTCAAAGGTGAATAAGATTTAGATCGGCTAAGGCTTCTCTCATGAGAGAAAAAGCAAGAGCAGACGTATTCAATAAATATTTATTAAGTGCCAGCTCTGGGGCAGACAGAGCGTTGCGGTTTGTATCGTGCAAAGCCTACTGCCTCGTATAAAATCAGGAATATGCACAGGATCTTTGTCAAACGTGTGGGGACAGGAATGACTGGGGATGACAGTGTGTGTTCCGGAGAAACTGAACCTGTAGGGTGTGTATAGAGAAAGGGAGGGAGGAAGACAGACAGACAGACAGTGATTGCAGAGACTGGCAAGTCTGAAAGCAGCTGGGAGACCCAGGGAAGAGCTGATGTGGGTGTCTTGAGCCCCAAGGCAGAATTCTGGAGGCAGAGTTCCTTCTTCCTCAAGCAACCTCAGTCTTTGCTCTGAAGGCCCTCAATGGATGGAGTAAAACCCGCACGCATTATGCTTTGTTCAAAGTCTACTGATTTAAAAGTTAATCGTATCAAAAAGAACACCTTCACAGTGACATCAAGACTGGTGTTTGACTGTGTACTGGGTACTGTATCTGGGTACTGTGGTCCAGCCAAGTTGATACATAAAATTCACCATCACAGGACTGGATATATGTAAGGGAGCAATGGTGAGGTGGTGTGAAAGCCAGACCAGGATGATTCTTGAGCAGTCAACCAGCAGGATGCCGGAGGAAGTTTAGGCGAAGGCTGTATCTTAGTAGATTAAAGACATAATACTACTCTGTCATCTTTACCTCACAGCATCCAAAGGCAAAACCTTTGCAACACTCCTCAATTGCTTTGTGGTTGGCCCATTGAACCCGAGAAACCTGTCCTGCACGCTGATGTTCACACCTGTGTGCCATGCCCTAATCTGAGAAGTAGGAAGCCCTGGTTTTTAGCTTCCTTGTTGCCACAGCCCTATACACAGATGGTAAAGGCACACCCAAAAGCTGTTTTGCATTTTGAAGCACCTGGATGATTATAAAGGGCATTTCATTGTCAGTTTTGAAGTTCTTTAAAGCAATACCTATTCTCTGTTTTAGGTCGAAATAAGTAATGACATTGACTCTGAAATGCGGCTGCTGAACTTGACTTAGGAAGCAAAGCAACGTTGACAGCTCCTCTCTGCATCATGTCTCACTTTCTTCCAGAGGATGGACTGCACTCCCCTGCTTTCCCACTGATCACAGAGTTCTTCGGTCCCAGCCTATGTATTATTAGCATTGTGCGCTAGATGAGTTGTAGGTGCTTGGGTGGGTATTTTTTAGTCGTTTTTTTCTTATATGAATACTTGTAAATTGTATAAAAAAATGGTTTTTAATTTTTTAACAGTATTTAACATGAGGCATGCAAAATGAAAAACATGCTGCGAAAACCTACAGACGATTCTGGGAGAAATACCGGCGTGCGTTGTTGAGGCGGCAAGGCAGGGCTGCTGACAGCCAGTTATCCTAGGCCTGATGGAGTCTGCATTAGCAGACGTTACTTGGGGTTAGTAGTCAGGAAGTTAGATGCTGTGAGAGATGAAAAATGGGTACAAATAGTGAATCCAGCTTTTGGACAGAATGTAGATCATTTTTTTTCAACACCACAAGACAAGCATGGAGTTCCCCTTTGTTCTCAACTTCCCAAAGCCCAGAATAATACTATGGCAATCGAAAATTTCAGATTCTTGCATGATACCTTGTTCTTCCTGTGTTCTAAAAGATATACGTCACGGGTGCGTGGAAGAGTGAAGTGATAGTAAAACACCTCTCCTGCTTTGGAGGGAAGATGAGTATCTCTGAGGACCACACAGTCCACTCTTGACCCCAGTCCTGACACTGATGTGAGGCCTACACCTGTAGCCTGTGGGCGTGCAGGACAGAAATCACCACCGTAACTCTGTAATCAGCCATGTTGCTCTGAAGGTCATCAAAAGGAGAATTAAAATGGTGTGGAATTGTCTACTTATATTTGTTCTGCACCAACTTTTCTTCTACCCCATCTCCAAAACCAAGAAATTAGTATCAGAAACATAATTTCCCATGGGGGAAAATATGTCTTGAAAATACACCACAGTTGCTTTGTATCTTTCAACTACTATTTCCTATGCCAAAATAAGTTTTGCTCAGTCTGTGTGAATACCAAGATGGGGCCTCCCGTAGGGCCCCGAAAGGGGTATATGTGCACTATTTAATCCAGAAGTTGTTAACTTGGCCTATATATTTCTAAGACAGTCTATACACCATCTAAAATTGTACACAATTTTTTTGTGTGTAGAGTTTTCTTTTTTCTTCTCTTTTGTGGAGTCCATATATTTCATGAGACTCCATAAGAATCAGAACTTATGGAACAAATTCTTCCCTGGTTCCTCCAAGTTCATGACAACCATGGTAGGCTCTGGGGAGGCCTCTGGACAGTGCCCCTTCAGCTCCCTGGCACCCATTGAATCCCTTCGCTTTTCATCCTACCGAATCGCCTCAAATTCAAAGTGAAGAGGAGCCAGCAGGAACCTGAGAGATGGTCAAGTCGAAGTCGGCGTTGTGCAGTGGAGGAAGCTGGAGCCTAGGGAACTTTGGGGACTTGTGCAGGGTTCTGCGTGTATGCAGAGGAGCGAGAGCTACGGCCAAAGGAAAGAGAACTTGAAGACACGGGGTGCGGTTTGGGTCGCACACAGGTCCATCCACCACCGTGGCCTTGGACAGTGTCAGACACCTCAGCCCTGGAGCTTTCCTCATCTGTAAAGTGAAGCTATAATGCCTACCTCCCAAGGGTGAGGTGAGGGTTAGATGAAAATGTACAAAATACCCCGTAAACTGTGAAGTGCTCACAACCGGAAGAGGCGGCTGTTATCGTAACGTCACGACGTAAGCTGGAACCTGTCAGGAGCTCTTGGTACGTACCCAAGTGCTGTGCAAAGCCCACGGAAACACCAAACTCTTCCACGTTTTCTACAAAGTAGCTTGAAAAAATTGCCCACATTTGAGTGATTAGAAATAGTGCAGAGTACAAATTATACTTCTTAATTAAAAAATAACTTTGATATTCAAATCTCTAGACTAATACATATTATTATTGTGGAGAAAGCTAATAGAACATCAAAAACATAGAAAATCAGTCAGAAGAATAAAATTAATACTTAAATATCCTAAACTGTTATTTTATTATGCCCTCCACCCACACACAGGACCTAGTTCACGTTTCACAAAATAGTGCCATTCAAATGCTGTTGCTGTTCCATCTTCTTGTAAACTTGTACGTTCTCCTAAGATGCACCATGGAGTCGCAGAACCTAAGTGCATTAGGAGACTGGGGGAGGAATCTTTCCATTCATAAGTTTTCTATGGACATTCAACACAGGCAATTACTTAATATGGTATGTGTTTTGGTTTTTAATACTTAACATTAACTTAAATAATATAACTTAAATAATTAAGTTATAACTCTTTCAATCCCCAATTTCAGGAATCCATAATGGTAATTCTGAAGTTCCAAAAAAGTTGCCACTCGTCAGAAACAAGTTAGGTAGACCTCCACCTCCTCTCCGGCCGCCTTTTCTCCCCCACACCTCTCCTCATCCAGGCTACTCCTTAGAGGTCCTGCTTACTTAAGACAAAAGAATGAAAAGAGTGTAGAATCGTGCAGTCACACTCCACGAGTCCTCTGGGTCTGGGGGATTCTGACACAGTGATGTCACATGTCACGAGGCTCACTTCAGAATGAGCATCTCCAGTTCTTGCAGCTTTTGCCTGTGTTCCAGGGAATCCACTCTACACTGTAGCTCGTGCCATAGGGCTTTCAACAACAGCATGTTCCCTACATCCATGTTCTCGCCATAGGAAGTGTGCGTGTGGTCAGGGAAAGGGAAAAGGAACGCGTCGCCTAGCCTGTACTCGTTTGTCAAAACCTCTCAGCATCCCGAGACCGGCACCTCCAGCATCACGTGCTCTCCTCAGGCGTGGTCCTGGTAAAGCCGAAGGCAGGACATGCCCTGCCCGGGAGCCCCTAGGGCTCACTGAAGCGCGGAAGGGAAAAATAAAACTGTTTTCTTTGCCCTTTGACCCTCCTTGGCCATGTGTCTTATAAACCTTGGCCAACTCTGCCCCAGGCTGTGTCTTCTATCTTGTGTCAATGACCTATCCTTTCTTAAAGTGTCTCCTGCTGACACCGTGGGGAGCCGCAGGCAGCCTGGATGCTCTCCAGTTTACCTTACATCTACTTACTTCCACGTCCAGTCATGTTTTAAAGCAGCAAAAGTGAAGCAGGGGAATCACGGGGGACAGGGGTTGGCTAGAGAATTCCCAGGGGTAAAGGGGTGGGTTACAGCCCACATCAGTGACATCTCAAACATTTCTTTTAGGAAAAACTCTGAAGTTAGCATGTCCCCAAGTATCTTAGCTTCTACCTGCCATGCAATGTGAGCGTACATGTCCCTGAAACATAAGCATATGTTCATACCACTCTAAGTCTGAGAGGCTGTTGGCTCACTTGTTTTGAAGATTACTTGACATCTTGCCCTAGCAAAATATTTGACTTCTTTCTTTTTTACTTCAGAAAAACAAGCCCTGCTATTTTCTAAATAAGGGAGGCAGACAGCTTCAAGAGGCTGGTTCTAACAAAATATAGCAAGGCTGCCATCTGTCTCACTTAATGAATGGGACACTCCTGATTGAGAGGAATTTGTCTTCATTAGAATCAGCTAAAACGTAGGTAGCAAAGCTGAGGAAAACTATCATGACTCTGCTGAATTGATTATCAAATAGAGACCAAAATTGCTCTTTTCAACCTTTGCAAATTAGAAAGGAATCTTGCCAAGAATTAACACATCTTCATTTCAGACCTAATTTAAAAATTTATAGTATCCTAAAATGTGGACTCACTATGAAATGAATATTCTGGCTAATTATTTCTTAAAGCGAACACTAATTTATCATTTCTGATTTACCTTAGTAAGTAACTGGGCGAATCCTTATAGTTGATTAGAATCCAAACGTTCTAACTTGATATTTTAGCCCAAGGTAGTAGTAGCTGTTTTCAAGGGATCACTAAATTAAGTAAGAAAAATACAAATAACTGATCTTTTTAAACTTAGAAACTTTGAGTATCTGTTTTGTCCTTTTACATTTCCTTCCCATGGAAGAGTCATCTGTCACTTCTGCTGGGTAGAAGGTCTGTGGAAGTGTCTACAAACCCTGTGCAGATATTCACGATAAACAGGCCCGCAACTTAAGGGCCTTATGCCCGAAAAGGAGAACAACAAAGGAAAATACTGCTCGTGTAGCAGCACAATATGCAATGCAGAAAGACAGTAGATCTATTTCAAATATTAGAATGTACTTACTGGAAGGAATGCTCAAAAAAACAGAATTCTCATAAATTTTACAGTTTGTGGGTAGCATCTCTCTTTACATCCTGAAAAAACTTTATTTCTTTATTGTGGGTTAAGAAAAAAAAAAAGCCATTTCTAGTAGATGCATGAAACTGATAAGAAAGAAAGAAAGAAAGAAAGAAAGAAAGAAAGAAGAGAGAGAAATGGCAATGGTTTAAATAAGATAGAGGTCTACATCTCTTCATATTTCAAAATTCTGGAGACAATCAGCTAAGAGCTGAACTTGGGCTCCCTAGAGACAGGGACCCAGGCTCCTTCCCTCCTGTTGCTTCATTATGTGTCCTGACATTCCCCAGATCATAATGAGTCAACATGGCTGCCAAAGTTCCAGCCATTGCTTTTGTATTCCAGGAAAAAAGGAGAAAAACGGCATAGAAGGGCCCTTCTTTTATATAAGGCCATGTCTCAGAAGTTGCACACAGTATTTTTGCTTATATCCCATTAGCACAAATTTATTCCCTCTCAAATTTAGCTGCAAGGAAAGCTGAGAAGTATAGTCTTCATTTTTGGTGGCCTTAGTCCCATCTAAAAGTTAGGGGCTTCATTTTTCAGTAAGAATGGGAAATGTAGATTTAATAATGCTTAGCAGTTTCTGCCACACAGTTCAAACTAGTTGACATGGTTTTTGGAATATTTTCACCTACTTTAATTATACTACATTATAGAAAAATACATATATTTTTCAATACTGAAGAATTAATCATTGACCTTGTGAAATGAGCATTTCTAGCCTTTCTGTTAGAAAGAAAAAAATTACAACACAAGGTCCTTTTATGTTTCTGTAATTCTTCAGAGCATATTTTAGCTTTCCCTTACTTAAAATTGAATTTTAAAGTCAAGAGCCAATCAAATGGAGTGCTTGATTCTCACTGTTCTGCTACAAAAGTAAACCCCTCCATGGTCATAACTCTTTAACTGGTTTATCTCGGCAGCACCGTTGTTCTGAATCAATAAGTAATGTCATTATTTTCTTTTTATTCAACTCAACAAACATCGGTGGGCACCGATGCTTAGGAGAGCGGGGCAGGGCAGCTCTGTGAAAAGAGCATGTGATCCTTCCTTCCTGTCACTTTCTGTAAGTAAAGTTGGGCCTGTGTTTCCCATCACCTGTTTTTTCTTTTTTCAAAAACATAATATTGGTTAGAGTGTAATGAGTATTTTAAACTACTGACACATAGTCTGCTTCTCTAAGAAAAAATCCAATTGAGGGAAATCATGGAATTTTTTTGTACTCAGGTTTTATCATACATTCTTCCTAGGTTGTGTGTGTGTGTGTGTGTGTGTGTGTGTGTGTGTGTGTGTGTGTGTGTGATAGTGAGAGAGACCCGGAGACAGAGACAGAGAATCAGACACAGGCAGAGAGACAGAGAAGTCTTGAAGTCTTCCGGGCACTACTTATTTCAAACATCCCAGGAAGTGATTTCAATCCCTGAAAAGTGTTGCTCTCATTATCCAAATACTGTCTACCTGCAAATCTGGCTGCTGTCACCGATGACTGAGATAAGACTGACTCATCCATGTTGTGCGCACACCTGTGCACACACGTGTGCACAAACTTCAACACTGGAATATGCCGTTTCTAAACAATCACTTTGTTAAAGTGTGCCATACACCCACTTCTCTAAACAATAAAGAACATAAGATTATTTTAGGGAATGAAAGGTAAAAGAAGTAAGATGCCTAGAGTCACGGTGTTGTTTCTCTGCTGGTCGAAGTGGAGAGTAGAAAAGGACCCCAGCAATTCGTTTGCTTACTTGGCAGAGGAGATGACCAAGGCTGGTAGCTGCTGGTATGTCCCATGTCTCGTTGGCTCTGCTAGGCAAGCCTTCAGTCCAGCCTTCTTTGCTCTCCGTCAGCTGCCACTGGGCCCAACTGAACCAGGCACTGGCTGTTGACTGCAGTCCGATTATGTTTTCACCTGGGCTCCAGGCCCTGGCGATCAGGCTCAGAACCTGCCTTTGGCTCCTCCCCTTGGATCTGAGCACCCGATGGTCAGTCACTCCTCTTCCTGTGGGCTTCTGTCATGCCATGTTGTCTTCTGGGGCAAACGAGAAAGTCCAGACCTCAGATGACTGCTCCTACCCAAAAGACAAAACAGCTCAGCCCTGCCTGTCTTCCTCTGTCTTTACTCACAGTTTAAACATTATGCTTCTGCCCAACATGATTCTTTGTCAACCAGCAGAGAGACAGTTTACTTTCAACTGCTGGTTGCCAGTCTTTCTAAAGACTTTTGTTTCTGAGGAAGTGATTTCACAAATGATTGCTGAAAGTAACGTTTTAACTGCCTCACATACTTCATTTCTTTGAAACCTCTTTTTTAAAGGGAATTATTCTCTTCCCTTTCTGGCTTTTTAAATCTGTTTTAAACCTTCAACAGCAGTCGTCGAATGAAGTTTTACAAAAGAGTTGACTCGGGTCCTGATGTCATGCAAAACCAAGAGCCTAGGGAGTGCAGTGCCTCCCACCAGATTATGGTACTACAAATGGAGAGTTGTACGTGAATGTCAGTCAGCTTTCCATTCCTTCCGCAGAACTTGTGTTGCCCGTTTGCCCAGCCAGGCTTTTTATTGGTATACAATGTCACGTCGGACCCATTTATTCAAACAACACCTATAGGTATTTATTTAAGTTCTTCTATGGCTTTTCATTTTTGTCACCATTCTAAATAAGAAAAAAAATAGTTTCCTGTGCAAGACATTTTTAGGCAAAATAGAATGTGTAGAGTACCAAGTTAAATGACTTTAAAGAATGGAATTTGAGTCAATTCATGTGGCATGCTTAACTTGTTTTTTATGGAGCAAACGTTCTCATTAAATCCATTTTGTTTATTCTTTTCATACCACTTGTTTAGTGTGGTGAATTTTTTTAAAAAGTCAGTTGGCTGATCTTTGGATTTTTTAACATTGCAGGGAAAGACCATTGATTACTAAACTCAAATATCTAAAGTTCACCCAGAAATCGAAATCGCTCGGCCCCCTGTGGAGTTCTCTTTGTGCTCCGAGGCCTGCAAAGTCTTTGGTCTAAGTCTCTGAACTTGAGTCTCATTGGTCCCATTAATCTTTGTCAAGAAGGAAGTTTAAGGGGAGGGTTGAGAAGGTGAACTCCTGATCTTGTTTGATTCTTTCCTTAGTTTTAGGGCCCTCGAACACCCACCCTCTTTGATTTCATTCTGCCTGAGCTCTCCACATGTCCACATCTACAAATATGGGACCGCATGATAATTACAACCTCTTAAGAAAATGGAGCTTTCATTAAAGGTTCCCTGAAAATCTAAGATGCCATGTGAAAAACGCTGGCAGCATGGGATATTATGAGCACCAGTGATGACTGCAGTAAGTCTAGGTCTCATTTCCTTTAAAAGACATAGATATCCCAATTTTATCCTGTGTAACTGGAATGGAATTTGGTGTTAACATTTCAAAATACTTGTAAGTCCTCAGGGGGAAATCTGAAGTGAAAGGTATTCATTTACAAATCAGTTCCTAAAGCAAAATGCCTGCCTCGGAATGACAAAGTTATTCCTCATCCTGTGGTAGAAATGCAAAGGTGAGAACTCCCACTGAGACCTGCTGATATGAAAACACTAAGGAGTCTCTGCCATTGTGAGTAAAAAGACCAAAAAAAAAAAAAAAAAAAAAAAAAGTCTTCTCAGTCGTGCTTACCTTTCCAGTTTTTTGAAGACTCCCTGCAAGAACTCTGCTGCCTGGCACCCCCTTCTATCCACAGCAAAACTGAGAGCTAAGACACGAAACAGGCTTCTGACCATCCCAATCAATTTTATAAAACCCACACCCACACTCCTGAGGGTTTTTCCCATAGAAAAGCTTTTCCATCCTCTATTTTAGTCCTACTTGCTGTTAATTTATTCACAATTCTAATTATCTTAAAAACAGAGTTTTCAATCACATGAAACATTGCAAGCAGAAAATTAGAAAAGCAGGTAATGTTATACTATAAGCAAAGTGCAGACAGTAATTTAACGTACTCGAACTAAAAGAACAGAAATGAAAAACTAATAGAACAATCTATAGCACAGTTGTCCAGGAACATTTAAGATGAGAATGAATATACTTAGAATCTGTGGGCAACATTGTGTTGCTTGAGAGAAAAGCATTTTGTTCATATTCTGGTGAATCCAGATTATCAATAAAACACTTATTGTGGGGCCAGGTCCCCAGTGAGGGCCATGTGAGAGGCAACCATACATTACTGTTTCTCTCCCTCTCTGTCTCCCTCCCTTCCCCTCTCTCTAAAATAAATAATAAATAAAATCTTAAAAAAAAAAACCACTTATTGTGAATTAGGAACGGGAACCCCTTACTCAAGATACTTTTCTTTCATCTGTCCCAAAATTATGTTAATTATTGATTTTTATTTAAATAAGATACTTTACTTTTATCTACTGAAAACTTGTTCAAATAACCGTATGGACCTTCAGTGTCTACAACTTGAATGGGAACCCTTTTATTTTCTTTAATTTTTTTTTTACTGTTGTTCAATTACAGTTCTCCCCGTCCCCTTCCCCCCATTACTCTCCCCTGCCCTACCTACCCCCACCTTCCACTTTCAATCCTCTCCGCCATTTGGCTTTGTCCATGGGTCCTCTGTACATGTTTCTTGATGACCTTTCCCCTTCTTTCCCCCATCACCCCCCTCCTCTCTCCTCTCTGGTTACTGTCGGTTTGCTCTTTATTTCCATGCCTTTGGTTCTATTTTGCTCGCTTGTTTGTTTTGATTTTGTTCCATTTATAGGTGAGATCATATGGTATTTGTCCCTCACTGCCTGACTTACTGCACTTAGCATAATGCTCTGCAGTTCCATCCATGCTGTCGCAAAGGGTAGAAGCTCCTTTTTTCTGTCTGCTGTGTAGTATTCCATTGGGTAAATGTACCACAGTTTTTGGTCCATTCATTTACTGATGGGCACTTAGGCTGTTTGCAGCACTTGCCTATTGTAAATTGTGCTGCTATGAACATTGGGGTGCCTAAGTTCTTCTGCATTGTGAATGGGAACCCTTTTAATGTGGCATTGCTGTGCCCACATAACCTGTACAACATTATGTTGTCCTGTGGGCAATGTGGAAATCTCTCCATCCAAAATCATTAAAATAAAGATGTGTAGGTATTTAAAAGGTTAAAGTATCAATAATACCAAAGATATTCCCTGAACGTTCTGAGTAGGAGACATGTCCTAGTGAGAAACTGTGTCTGGAAGGAATGAGCAGATTTTCAAGACTAAGGGCCTTGGTATTTGTTCTCTGGAATGTTCCCCTATGATAGCTTTTCCTCTACCTTTTTGTTGCCATATTTTCTCTTCTGGTAGAATGCCCTGATTTTTTTTCAGTTGTGAAGACATCAAAGCCCTGGAGTATCTCACAGCAAAGGGAAGCCTTTGCAGAAAGTGTGAGTGTGGCCTGCTTTTTGCATAGGAAGTAGTTACCCCCCTGCCTACGTTTACCAAAACACACTTGTTTCCTGGTGCATTCTTGGCCTATTTTCACCATATAAAAGGGAATCTTCTCACTTCATAGTAGCAGCTTATATCGCATTGGGACATAGTCTCTTCTCCATTCACGGCTAAATCTGATTTGCTATTCAGTGTGTACAACTGACAATACCCAGAAGATGCTACCAGTCTTGAAGTCCCTCTGAAGCTACTTACCATAGTATCATTGGTAAACAAGCTTTGTGGGCAAGACAGGATTAGAGGACTTCCTTCAAGCCACACCATGTGCCAGTGCCCATTGGTTGCAAGCTGTGGCTGCTGCTCCTTTTTTCAAAACATCCCTGCTGAGTGCTGACTTTGTGTGAGGCATTGTGCAGGCACTAGAGATGCAAAGCAAAGTCATACGAGAGAGTTTGTCCACACAAAGCTCACAGTCCAGTTGTGAAGAGGAGTATTAACCTCTGGCTCCTGAGCCAGTGCCTGCTAGTGCTCTACACAGCCGGGCCCTGATGGGAGAGGCTGGGCTTTCTTTCTTCCAAATTCTGAGTCCCAGCAACCCCAAAAGGATGAAGAGCCCATTCACAACTCACTCCATCTCCCCATGCACTCAATAAATACTTAGCATCCACTTTGTGCAAGAAGCTAGGGGAGTGACAAAAACAGATTGAATACATATCTTTGCCTTGAGAAATTTACAAAAGCAATCCTAGTAGCTTTCTGGTGGTCAATAAGTTACTTCTCTTAACTTCAACCTCTGGATACCACACCTGTTCCCGCTATAGAACTGAAGTCTCACCAGGTCATAGACCACAACGTCCATCTGGGCAGACGTGTGCCATTGTCTGTTGTGAGTGTGTATGAAATGGGCAAATTGAGCAAATGAGCCCCCTGTTCCTGGGGACCAATAATAGATGTCAGAACTACAGTCATCTGTGACCAAGAAACCAAAAAGCAAGTCTGAAGGACTGTTGAATAGGCATAAAAAATACCACGTCTAAATCCCCAACAGCCAAAAGCCACTAAACGCTTCAGTACATATGACATTTCCTAGTTACATCTGTGGTGATCTGAGTGGGGTGCCATAGGGCCTGTTTGATGGACCAGTGTTTACACAAAACCCAGAGCAGACAGGTAAGCGGACTCACTAAAGCAAGGGTGTCAGACTCATTTTCACTGGCGGCCACATCAGCCTCGCGGTAGCCTTCAAAGAGCTGAGTGTAACTTTAGGACTGTATAAATGTAACTACTCCTTAACAGTTAAGTGAGAGCTCGGCGCTGCCGCCAGGTAGAAACAAGGTGCCAAGCCGGATAAAACAAGGCAGAGGGCCGATTCGACCCGCGAGCCTTGCGTTTGCCACCTGTGCACTAAAGGAGCAAAATCAATGCTAAAAGCCATCCCCACGCAACTATGGCATACTCGCAAAGGTTTATGCGACACATAACTGTTTCTTGTTATTGTTTCTAACAAACTAGACGGTATATTGTATTGTTATTGAAAGCACAACAGCAGTATTTAGACGGAGAGAATGACTTTAAGTCTCTTCGTTGCTGTGACCAACAGAATGGAAGTCAGTTTGCGCTCATGTTTGTACTACCAACTCTGCCATCTGATGGAAAGCACTGGAAATACCTATAGCATTTCTTTCTATTTCAATGGCAATGATCTGCTGGTAAGGACAGAAAGGCCAAGACACTGCACCTCCTGTCGTTTTCTACATGTTTTTAACCTTTAACATTGTACCAGCAGAAGTCATTAAAGATAAACTTTCAGTCTTGACCAATTCTTAGATTGCTTGCCAACCGAGGCGCGTCTCAGTCTTGATCCTGTAACTTAATGTAAAAGCCTTGAACGATATTTTGTACCACTATGAATTTCTACTGCCCCTAACCCTGTGTCGTGGCTTCACTGTATATTAACTTCTTTTCTACAGATTTTTGAGCTACCAGGTGAATTCATTTAAAAAGTCAAATCCTGTTTGGAACCATCCTATATGGTATCGATAGCCTGTGAAAAATGGAAGTCTTTTTTCTTATACAAACTGGTAACAAGATGTTTTCACAATTCCTTTTTACGTTTTTGTGCATATAATACCTGTATATTATACTCATTCTAAAGTGACCAGAGAGTGTTATTTAATAGAAACTACACACATTTTTTATGTCACTATGGACCCTTTGATTCTGGGTGCATTTACAGTAAGTTAGCAGTATAATATTCTTTTCAATTATGAATAAAAATGTACATTGAAGTAAAAGATGGCTATTGTTTTTAATGTTTCCCACATTACAGTATGCATTTATTATATTAAACTTGGAAAAGGTATGCATCTTGAAGCTCCTTCATTCTTTGGATTTCAAAGGATTACCCCTCTATTTCATACACAAAAATTCAGTCTGAGGCTGCATGTCTAGAGAAAACCCAGTGTCTTCCCCGTGAATTTCAGAGCGACTCTGAGGAAGGTTCAGAGACTCCACCATCCACCCGGGTGTCCTGGGTAGGTGATGACTTTCTCATCACTGCTTCTTGTTCTCACAGCCCACTCCAGGCAACCTCTCCCCAAAGCAGGAATTTCTGCTCTTGGTTACCCAAGCCAAGCTGAAACAAATGTTTGGAACTAATAAATTTTACTAAGGTTTGACGATAAACAAAAGGATTACATCCTAGAAAGATAAGCTTGAAAGGAGCTTTCATGTATCATACCAGTGGGCTTGAAATCATCCTGACTTCACCCTCACAGGTGGTATTTGTCGGTCCTCTTCTTAATCTCCTGCCTTGCCACACGACCTTACCAAGGCTACCGCATCACTGGATGATAGAAATTCTTCGCCTCCGTTGTATGCGGTCCGTCCTTGGCTGAAACGTCCTTGTGCAGTGCATGACCGCAGTGAGTGCGGAAGAGAGGTACAAGAGAAGGTTAGGAGGTGGACATAGGGAGTGATAGACTCAGGGTGTTGTTCAGTCAATGCGAGTTCAGATTTTGTTCAATGGGACTCCACTGGGGGGCGTTAGGCCCTGACTGGCCGTGGGGAAGTCAAATCGCCTCCAACGCTAACGCCTTTGGGTAACAAAACCAGCAGATTCTAGGAACCAGGTGCCTCTCTGAACACCAGAACTGTCGGCAAAGAACAAGGGCACTGAACTATTCCTCTTACGCATGAATTTAATTTTATTCCTCCCTGCCTTTACCATCTTAATCCTTTGAGAATACACCTCCGCGGGTGCAGACAGAAGCGTGTGCTTGTTCAGCTCACTGCAACGCAGGATAACCCCTGGCATTAGTCAACATGTTGAAAAGGAAAATGCAATCATAAAATACATTTCTGCTTCCAGATTATGCAGAAATGAAATCATTAAGTTTGCTTTCAAAAAATATTTTACCCCGAAGCTGATGTCTCCTTAAGCGGCCGTGTGAAAGGACCTACATGGACGGCGGCATCAGAGCTCAGGACGCCCGGCTCGGCGTTTGTTGTCCTTGTGATGAGAAGAAACTGGGTATCTTCACCTAACACCACGCTTTTAGGTTCTTTAATTGAACAATTGCTTAAAGGACAAAGTGTCCTGGGGAATAAAAGCAGCTGAAGCGACTTCCTGGAGTTGCAGGCACTGATACAGAGCAGATGTTTTCAGAGGGAAGAGGAGGGAGTCGTTGGAAAGGAGGTGCTACTTAGGGTAACAGCAGATACCACTTCAGCCACTGTTCCCCTCCCCTCTCTTCCCTGACTTCCCTTCCTCACATTCGTTTCTCAGAGCCGGAGTCTCCTTATCCACAAGAGGAGGATGACGTCTATCCCATTAGGCTGGTGAGAAAATATCAATACTAGTGAAGCAGATAGCACAGGCCCTGAAATATTAGTGTGTCCCCTATGGATGTTAGCCTTCTCCACTCCTCCTCTATCCCCTTTCAACCTGCCTTTTTTCCTCCCTCCGCCTCACTCAATGCAAAAGACCAAAATGAGTTCTTACAGCCAAGGCTCCCTTTGGCTGTCACTGGGGGTCCAAGGGCTTCAGGCCATGGGCATAGAGTTCAATGCACTTGGAAGTACATTCTAGCGTGCAGAGCCAACTTCTGTTTTATTTTTTTAATTCAAGGCTTCACAAAGAATCCTCTGGCCTAATTAAGGACAAGATTTTTATTTCAAGTTGGGGAAAGCTATGTAGTGAAGTTGAATCCTATACCTTCCTCCCCAGAAGCATGCAAGTAGCTGGATGTTATAGCAACCTGCCGGCAGACACCACTCGAGGAGAGAACGAACATCCAGTGAATGAGAGCATCAAACTCAGACCCTCCTGAGATTCTCTCCTCAAGCAGAACTCAGGGCCCAGCCTCATGCTGTGTCCTGGCTTGACCTACGGCCTTGGAGTCTCAGCCTCCAGCTGTACAGAGGGAGAAGGAAGCAGAAGAAGTGATTTTGTGGGGAAGTTATTAGGGGCCGGGATTGGGAATGGTGCTCGTGGGCTCTTTATTTCCTCCGCCCCTATGTGGACAGTCCTTTGCAGGTGTCAGCTTAGGAGACTCTAGGTTTTGTTTTTGCTAGGGGAGGTGCCGTTTTCTTTCATGGACAGTCAAACTCTGTTTTCATATAGTTTCTTCAGCTTGGCTGATACTCAGGAAAGTAAACAGCAAAAATAGGTGAGCCATAAAATTAAGCCTACATCATTGGGGTGTTAACTAAGGCCATTAAATCTGTCATTTGGGATCTAAATATTGGAGTAGGCCTTTGATGATTCTGTAAAATTGTTCCGAGAGTAAACTGATCCAGAATAATAATGCAGCAAACGGCATGATTGAAAAATTTGAAAAACTACTCAAGCTTCCTAATTGGTATTTACGTTCATGCATTCCCCTCCTTAAGGACATAAAGAAAAATAGCATTACAGGTGCTCAATGCAATGGGCCTCAGTGGACATGGAGGAGAAGCAGCTGGCTCATGTAGATCTGAGAGCATTTAAATATTAAACAAATACACCACAAGCCGATGGGCGTGGCATGCTTAATCACAGGGAGGAGATTTCAGATGTGTGTCCTCTCTACCCTTCATTCCATGGCGGCGCATGCTGCAGGGCAGGGGCCAAGGGAATGAAACCCGGCTGAGAAGCCGGACAGCAGTGAGGGACACACACGTGGCACAGACGAGGGCTCCCACAGAGGGAGGCTGCTCAGCCTGCGCCTGTGCAGGAAAGGAAGACCCCGTGGACACTTTCCAGCCTTGTTGTGCAGAGTGTGGAAGCTGGGTTGTTTCCCAACTAAAAACCAAAAAAGGCTACACTGATCGATGTTAGAAATGTCACGAAAGAAAGAAGACTGGGGAGATGGGAAAAAGGAGGAGGAAGAAGGCCAGGTTAGGTGAGAGCTTAGAAAGGCATAAGGGAAAGGAGACCAAAGCGACTGGGAATGTACAAATGAAGATGTCTACGTTAGGAAATCTTAGCGTATCTGTGGCAATGCAATCGCTCCCTCCCCCATGGCCTCACGCAAAAGTAAAATCAAAGCTTCAACTCAATACCTTTTTTATTCTTCAGTGCTTCTTGGAGTTAGATTCATGTTTTTTCTGTGTATGATGCTGAGCTGACAAGGGTTTTGAATTGGAAGCAAGAAAGTCTCATGTTATTTGGGTTGAATTAGTAAAATTGAAATGGTGAGCCCAGTACATTTTTTCAGTATATTTGATGTTAGAAGTTGTTGACATTAGCACTTTAATTGTGATCAGAGGCTTTAAGGACCTTCAGGTTGCCAGGTTTTTGTTATTTATTTTATGGAAGTGGCCTCGCCGGCACCAATTTTTACAGTAGAGTCAAATCTGACTCAGGGGATTAAGTTGTAAAGTGACTGCATAAAGCAAAAGTTAAGTGTCGTCAAAATTTCCATTAAAAATATTGTAATTCATCCCTCAAGTACAGTACCCAATTGCACACTCAAGTTCAGCCAGCCAGGAGTTCCTTGGCACTGAGCACACAGCTCCCAGCAGTCACTTCCGTGGAGGTAGCCACGCACGCAGGCCAAAATCAAGTCTCCGCCTCCACATGAATCATGTTCCCATGAGGAGGCAGAGAATAATTACACGAGCGAGCGAATAAAATGACATCAGATGGTTTTCTGCGACGGGGAGAGGCGGAGAATGGGTGGGCATCAGGAGCACACAGACACGTGTGAGCGCGGTGTCTGCCAGCGGCGGGGCACCCGAATCCCGAGCCACAGAAGGAAATGTCACAGGGGCCCGGTAAGCTTCTGGAGAGCGTCTCTATCGTGGAACAGGCTGGCTCGGAATTGGGCCATGATAAATTATGAGATTACAATCAATGTCAGAGAATCGAAAGTCTAAAAGCGTGCTAAATTCATGTGAGCATGAACACATCCAATAGAAAAACTCATGATTAAAGACTTTCCTTAAATTTGAAAGAGAAACCCTGATGAGATTTAGAGCACATTCTGTGGAGAAACTTTATAGGGGAAATCTCCAACCAGGTCAGGGTTTGGTGAGAGCGCTTCTACCTGTACGTTGCTCACAGTCGATGTTCTGGATTGTGTGCCTCCCCGGCAGGTGTCCCCAGAGCATCTCCCATTGTATGACACTCTGGTTCTTCATCAAAAAAATACTACTCATCAAAAAAATACTACTCTAGCCTAGCAGTTGCCCAGTTAGGCAGCAGGGAAAGGGGGACTGGAATTTTATAGGCAGTCCACAAATTTATGTACATAAGAGTACCTGACCCTTAATAGAGTATTAAAATTGTGTTTGCTTTTTTTAAATCAAGTCCTTCAGGGTCTCCTCATAAATCAGAATAGAAAATATCTGGTATGAGGTATAAATTTATATTTATACAATCATTAGCATCTTGTAATTGAGATATAATTGACATTTATCAGCTTCCGGTGTACAACATAATGATGCAGTACACCATTAGTATTTAAATAAATGTAGTAATTATACTACTCGATGTCCTTTAGGTTTCTGTCAACCTCCTAAAATTTCCTGCTCTAAATGTTTGGATGTAAACACAATCTATTGAACATCGAGTCAGCTGGTTCTCTCCTGACATCTAGCGTTCCTGACTCATTACTGCAAAGTAACTTCATTTTAAACCCCTCCTAGAGTGAAAAATGTTACATGGAATAAAAACTCAATTCATTTTAGAAAGTTAAGTGGAATAAAATTACAAGCAAAATAACAACAAAGTCTCTGTTTCTAACGAGCGAAAGACCTTCGTTTCGTAATTCTTCCCATATGAGCAAAGTGGTATATTTGCTCGCTATTCTGATAAGTAACACAGCATGTTTGTCGGGGCTGTTCTGTTATTGCAGAAGAGGGAAGGAAAATGAGGGGAGGGGCACTCACTGAGGGCCTACTGTGTGCCAAGTTCTGGGCCTGAATACTTTAGCGTGACTTATCACTGTGCTTTTAGAAGCTACTGGACCATCCTAACCCCATCCCAACCATGGAAACTCAGCCTGACAAGGCATTGAGATTTTCCTGTTCTGCAGTGTGGAAATGGACACAGCCCACATCCCTTCATAAAACATCTCCTGCGAGACCAGTCACATACACTTGTGGGTACTCAGAAATATCTGGCTGGTGTGGCTCAGTGGATTGAGTGCTGGTCTGCAAACCAAACGGTTGCGTTTGATTCCCAGTCAGGGCACATGCCTGGGGTGCAGGCCAGGTCCCCAATGGGGGCATGTGAGAGGCAACCATTCTCTTAACATCAGTGTTTCTCTCCCTCTCCTCCCTCCCTCCTTTCCCCTCTCTATAAATAAATAAATAAATAAGAAAGAAATATCTGGCTAAATAGAAATGGGTGACAGGTTCTCTCCTTAAGCCCCACATCTCCATTCTATCTGAGGCGGTCCTCCCATGCCATCCTTAGCTGTCTCTCCCCTGTAGAAGGAAGCCCCACTGTGCCCCAGTCCTTCTTCCTCTGGTTCTTTCCTCTTTTCCTTCTCCTAATCCACACATTCCCTCCCTCACACTGTCTTCCAGCCTCTGCTCCCACCCTGCTGACAAAGCCTGCGCCCTGACCCTCAGTGTGGCTGGCTGGCTTGCCAGCGGTGTCAGCAGCAACTGGGCGCTGGTTACCATGCAGATCTCAGGCCCCGCCCAGGCCTACCGAATTGGAATCTGCACTTTAACAAGCTCCTCGGTGATTGTTATGCACATACTGTTGTTAAAGCGCCACCCTCGACCAGAAGTGGGGGCAAGTAAGTTTCAGCTGACAAACCAACTCCAAGAGCAGGCTCACTGGAGCCATGAACTGTCTCAACGCGAGAGTCCTGGGACTTAAGGGACATCTTCTATGAGTAGGGTATAGAGTGTAGCACCCATACTTTGTGTTCAGAAACAAACCTCCCAATAGCTCTTAAGTGTTTCCTTCTCTAAGCAGCAGTTGTCACTGGGTCCCTACTGAATTAGGCAGTGTGCCACCCTTAGACTTAGGCAAGTGGAGCCCCCACCTCCAGATCTTGCCCATCAGGGACCCCCACATCTTGGAGGGCCTTTCTCAAAGTGCTCTGAGGCCCT
The DNA here is from genome assembly GCA_004026765.1 of Micronycteris hirsuta. Taxonomy (NCBI): domain Eukaryota; kingdom Metazoa; phylum Chordata; class Mammalia; order Chiroptera; family Phyllostomidae; genus Micronycteris; species Micronycteris hirsuta. The sequence continues at coordinate 148,318 of PVJI01001857.1, forward strand.
TTTAGTGCATGGGACTGGGAAGGGCTAGAAGTACAACTGCGTTAGGTACACCATGCCTGGACCTGGTCCTGCGTGGGGCCTGGTCCCAGGAGGCACCTACCTTCCATATTTCATTAGTGCTCCCCAGTGGCGAGAAGCCGGCCACGGCAGAGCCTAGCCAGACAACCAGGGGCCCTGATTCCCATGTCTCCCCTTCGAGGTCTGCAAGATGCCCTGAGCAGCTCTGGGATTCCCGCCTACGGGATTGTGCCAGGTCCTGTGACCACACTCTAGTTCCAGAAAAGCCTCCTGGCAAGCACAGTATTTCTTTCATGGGATTGCATGAGAGTCGGCAGCCAGAATGGTGTTGAAATGCTGATTTGAAGTGACTTTCATGATGGACACAGACAAGCTCAGGAATCTGGGCTACTGGAGAGCTACCATGACCCCTGGGCAACATACATGGGCCCACGTGTCGGCTCTTAATCCCCAACCGCGGCGTCACCTCTGGTTTATAGCACACGATGCCAGCGATGTGGCAACATCCATCTTTTAGCCTCCATGCCTCCAGCCACTGGCACCCAAAGTAGTCACTCCGCTCCTCCCACAGGCTCCACACGACGTGTCAGGCAGTCCCTCCAGGTGGCTGTCACCACCTCCTAGGGCTCAGTGACATAAGCACCTCCAGTCCACATCCTCTCTTGCCTCCACTGTTGTAGCAATGCCAGGCTGCCTCGGGTCAGTGTTTAGCCAAGCTGGATGCAGGACAGGGGGAGGACATCCCTTGCCTGAATGGGACTGCTCATCCCACTTGCCCTCGGGCCTCTTCGCAGCCTTCTGGCAGGTGCTGGTGTGTGGCAGGTGGCGGTGTTGCCAACTCTGAAAGAGTCTCCACTCTTGGAATAAAGTGATTCCAGCATAAAGACTTCAAAAATATACACGGTTGGAAAAATGGAAAAGTTGATAGGAGTGAAAAACAAATGCTGGTTCACATTTTTTCGCATTTGTGGTCATCACTAACGGAGCACAGTGAGAACCTCTGGAAGCAATTAGAAGCCAGGATTCCTGGGCAGAAGGATGGATAATACGGTGTCATGAATGACGATAGAGTCAGGATTATGTTATTAGGGAACTAGAGACAAGCGGATCTATAATATCTCAAATCTGTATGTGGAGTAATAGTGTCGCTGACTTTTTCTAGTAGGGAGAGGCATGAAACTAGCCAGAAACGGCACATTTGGCAATAAGATTTAACAAAGAGTTGTCATGCTTATAGAAAAAAAAACTTAAATGTACCACATTTTTACCAAACTCTGTTTCAGCTGAATGTGTTAATCCCTTTCCATTTCTATGTTCTGCCCACCTTACTTATAGTAAGCTTAAGTCCAAAGCTTATGGTTAAGAACAAAGCTTTATGTCCTTACCTTTCTATACATAAAACAGCCCTAATCTCCTCCAACCTCCTGCCCAATCCCTCTCCCTGTTGCTCTTGTTTCCACCTCTCCAGCAGCAGCTGTGAAGGACCAAGGAGAACAGGGGCATAAACACTGTTTCTCAGAAACGGCTCCAAAAATCCTCTCTCTTCCAACTGCTTGGCTGCCCCCAAGGAATTCCTGAATTTCAGAATTCGTGAGACTATATGGGATAGTGACAGTGAGAAAACGAAGCACAGATTGACAAATTTATTTAAATGTACCCAAATACATGTATGACAGATTTCAAATTATTTTCCATGGAACAAAGTTCATTCACAGATAGTCACAAGCGCTTATTGAGGGCCCACTGTGCTGGACCCTGTGGGAGACAAAAACGTTCCAGACACAGACTCTGCTTTCACTGTGCAGCTGACAGCAGGAAGGGACACGTGTGTGCACGTACGCACACCCCCAACACGCACACCACACTGAATGCTCCTGAGACCAAGGAGACAGACACCACAGCGGACTACAGGCAGGATTTAAAGAGGCTTCAGAAAGAATGGTTTGGCTGGGTAGGGGGTGGCAGAATCAATCAGAAAAATAAAATATTTGTATTTTCAATACAATTTTTTCTGATCTTGAGATAAAAGCCTTTACATGAAATGCACTATGATTACTTATCTGCCTCACTGATTGATTATCAAATGTGCTATAATCAAATATATTGAATGACGATTCAGAACCAGTATAATCACAGAAGAGGTATCTCTGTGGCTTTCTATTACTGTCATGAGTATCAAGTTAATAAAACAATTTCATCATGGAATTATTCAAAATTTCTGTTAACATACAGAAAGCTTTCAATTAAATATATAACTTTGTTGAAATGAAGAAATATTTCCGGTGTAAACTGGCTGGAACTGATAAATCAGTGCTTTATTCTCTTCAACATCAGATTCAAAATGATGACTGTTTTTCTGAGCTGCAAGAAAAAGAAAATGTGAATATTTTAAAAGTCAGGATATCTAAGAGGACCCCCCAAAATGGAATTATCTTCTGGAGGGCAGGCCCCTTGTAGTACAGGCTTCCCCGACTAGATGAGTGTTCTAGGAACCCATCTGTATCAGTGCACCAGCTGGTGTTGTGAGAGGCTGCACTCAGCATCCATGAATTTTTTTTGAAGACCCTCAAAGCATTTGCCTATTGTACGATGGGTGTTTACAAGCTCACCTGCCCACACCGCGCTGAGTGTTCAGCAGTTTTTGACTAAAACAGCGTGATACTCATGCCCCAACCTCCCTGTTCACCTGATCTCACCCGGAGTGACTTTTTCTTGTTTCCCTGGATGAAAAAAGCCCTCAAAGGGAAATGTTTTGTCAATGTGGAAAAGGTAAAACCAAAAACAGAAGTACAAAAAGGCATCAAAATCGATGAGTTCAAAAATTCTTTTGAGCAGGGAGAAAAACTTCTCAACAAGTATTGCATCAAATGGAGAGTACTCTGAAGGCGGCTGAAGTTTAAACACGTAAGAATAAATACACAATATTTTAGAAATAAGTTTCATAATTTTAGGGGTCCCCCCTCGTAATTTTCAAAAGGCTACTTTATTACATCTTGTCCTATCCTTGGCATTAAGTGGGAAAATACCACCAGAAAGGAAACACGCCTTACAGACAGAACTTCTCCCCAAGGAAGCAGCACCTGAAGTACGGTGGTCACCCGCTGACACAGCAGCTCACCCGCCCCGCCCAGAGCCCACGAGGTGCCGCTCACACCCCATTCATCAAGCACGCACCAAGTACCTACTGCACACAAGATCTGATGCAGAGCCTAGGGATGGAAATACTCTTATACACAGGGCAAGGCCCTCACTTACCACACAGAATGGTGGACAGGAATGTTTATTATAGTCTGTCTTCACTGAGATGCCCCAACAGTAAAGAGGATGGAGAAATGGGCAAAGTTGAGGCAGATGGAGAAGTGAGGCAATTCGCACAGATGAGGCAGAAACAGGAGAAGCACAGCAGCACGGAGAAGTGGACGGGGTCAAGTTTGGGTGTAAGGAGGCAAAGGCTCAGGTTTTACCCTAAGGTTAAGATAAAGTAACTACAGGCTTCTACGGCATGTTTAAAAAGAAGGATATTGGAAAATAAAGACCAAGTAATAGCCTGCCAAAGGAAAATACTGCAGCGAACTGCTCTGCCCTGCTCTCATTTACTCCGACACGCACGGCAGGAAATGATTCTTGGGGCTAATACTATACCTGGGAGAACTTTTTTTAAAATATGGGGTCTAATCCAGAGTGAACTCAGGAAGAAGCCTTGTACTTTACCTGCCAGTGTGGCAGGAGAGTTGCTAAAACCTTAGGCCAAGCTTGGAGACAGATGCCAGCAAGGCTCGCAGATGGTTTCAATGGCCGTGCCCTGCCAGAGTGCGGCCCGACCCTCGCAAGTTCTGTTTGTAGCTCTGTCTTATTCTGGGCTCGCTCAACCAAAACATAAACATCTACAACTAAGTTCTTGATTTTACCCACAAACAGCATGAAAATGTCTGTTTTCATCCGTGAAAGAAACAAGCAAAGCTTATTAACTTTTTCCAATGTGCCGATGCCTACAGGTAGACAGCCTTAAAATCACAGAAGGATGAATATATACTCAATTTATATAACTGCCTTGAAAAAATATCTAATTCTCAGGAAATGTTATAATTAAAGCATTATTCCTAAAAAGAAGACTAGTTGGGGAGAATCTTGCAGAAAAAGAGTTCAAGAAAAAAAAAATCAATGCTCGCCGTGCTATTGTTGAAGAATTCAGCACACTTTAGAGCGTACAATACTGTGAATTTAAATCACTGTCCTGGTTTTCTTTGAATGCCTAATAGCTCGATTTTGGGGCTTTCACACAATTTTTTTTTAGTTAAAAGCAGAGCATTTACAGAGCAAGAGTATACAAAAGTTCATATGAAAGCAATTCCTTCAAAACTACACTAATAATGTGATAAAAATATATACCCACATATTACCTTCAGAAATAAAGAACTGTGCAAAATAAAATGCAGCCTTCACAGCATTAGGTGCATGGGAAATGCCATCTAATTTCTTCCACTCATAAGGAGGTTTCTCTGGATGCCACTGGACACCATACACTGGATACTTGTATCCTGCATGAAGAAGACACACTAGTAGGTATTAAGTGGTAAAAATGTCTACAGTATAACTTATGTTTTCTGTCTGATGTAAAACATACTGTAACTCACTACGTCAGACAAAGTAAAACTGTGCACACTCTCACACACGAAATAAAGAATTTCTGCTACAGTCAATGTGAAAATTCACAATACAGTACTTCGCTGATTTTCAACCTTTTACAATTTGTACTATTATTCATTTTATTAGATAATCAGAGTAGAGTAAAACAGTTGCACCTCCGAATATATCCTAGTTCAACAGTCAAGTGCACATGTGGTGACAGTTTCTTCCACGACGGGTCTCTTCTCCCCCTACTTCATAGCGCATTTTCAACCCCTCCCATAACGCCTCATTCCTGTGAGAATGAACCACGACGGCACGTTTGGTGCCGTTCCTGCCAGCCAGCTCGTCTCAGCCTGAACTGTGGCTTTCTCTCAGGCTCTGGGATGGTTCATGGCTTCATGGTGCCAATTTTAAACTAGTTTGTAAAAGTTTAAAATTGGTGCGAAAGGTTTCTGGTGATATAGTTGAATTATTTTTAGAATTTTTAAATATCTTCATGATAAAAATGATGATTCCCTAGCATTTACTTCAAAAAATAATCTGGAATGGGGAAAAAGTAGATATGAAATAAGAATGGCCACATAAGTGAGGATAGTCATTGAAACCTAAGATAGGTACCGGGGGAGGGGGGCGGTCATTATATTACAGGCTCTATTTTTATATATGTCTTAAAAAGTCCATGATTTTTAAAAAATATGAGTATGAATATTTACCTTCGGAAACATTTATATACTCATCTTTTCTTCTTCACATATTCCTTTTCTCATTTTTATTGGGGGGAAAAAACCCTTCTGCCCATTATTTTTGCTTTGAAATCACAGCTATGGCCACCATGGGGACGTACTCGGAGAAATGAAAAGAATTAGCTGGAAGCAGAACTACCCAGGGAAAAGAGCGCGGGGTCCTGCCGTTGCACACCGTGTCACAAGAAGGAAACCCACTTTATCCTTGCCTTCCTGGGGTTCACAAGGAAAAGCCACCTACCAGCCAGTGGCTCTGGTCACTCCATCCCGCCCCTCTTCCCGTCTCTCTCCCTCCTTGTGACTACACTTTCTTTCTCTCTTATCTGGGACCACATGTGAAGCGACCAGCAGGAGACCCACAGGTGAGATGGTTAGAAAATTAATGGTTACACACAGTTAACTGAAAGAAGATCATCTAACATATTTCTTTGAGACATAAAATGTATTTTTCAGAATAAGAAATGCCTTAAGTAGTAAATTGTAACAAAGATTTATCAGAGAGACAGACAGACAAATGGGTGGGTGAACGGCTACTGATATATGCCGACAGAAACAGGTGAGAGTCGCTCTTCTTTAGTCAAATGCACTATTAAAGGAACAGTGTAGGTTCCTGAGAACTGTAGGAGTCATGCCCTAACTCACTAATTTAGAATAAAACTGTGAAGAACGAAAAAAAAAAAAAATGCAAATAAGAGCATTTCAGGTGTTCCCATCTAGCAGGTGTCCAGGTACTTTTCAGATGATAAAATGTTCAAAGGAGCTCGGTGTGACGGCACAGCCAGGGGCGGAAGCACCACGGAACCAGATTCCCTACCTGCCAACCTGATACTCTTTCGTTTAAATAATCGGCCATTCATTCAACACCTATTGAGGTTTATACAAAGTCCTGGAAATACAAAGAATAATAAGACACAGTCCAAGCTGTCAATGAGTTTTAGTCTCAGGAGAGAGAACATCAGCAAATAAATGCAAAAACAGATATTCCTAGGGAGCACAGAGCAAGTAGAAAGCAGGGGTACTGAAAATGTGGAGAGGGAGAACAATTGTACAAGCGGCTTCTAGGAGATAAACCAGACCTGAGTCTTCAAGGGCAGCCACGAGTTCATCGGGACTAGGGAGGAAGGGAAGCTTTTCAGAGAGTATAGACATAGGAAAAACACAGCGGCAAGAGACATTGCTTGTGGAGGGCCGAGCACCATACAGGAATACAGGCTAGCGATGCAAGCAGGGAGACGTCATGGAGTAAACGACCTGGCAATCTAGCCTTTACCCTCCAAGTGCTGAAGAGCCACTGAGGAGTGCTCCTCAAGCAGTGCGGTCACATGGGCAGCTCAGGGGGATGGGCGGCGGAGGGCTGGAAGGCGGAATTGCGGAGCGGTTAGTGAGGAGGCCACTGCAAGGATCCAGGTGCGAGGTGGTTGATGCTGAGGTTGGGCGGGGTGGACCAGATACAGGGCAGGTCATATATCCAAGAAGAATGTGGGGAGTGGAAGGTGGCATGAATTTGCTAGATGTGGGGAATGAGAGCGGAAGTCAAAGACAGCTCCCAGATTCTAACTTGGGATGATTTGGTGAATGGCAATGCTATTGATTGAAACAAAAAAATACAGGAGGGGAAACACGGCTAAAGAGAAGATGATAAACTCAGGTGGTAAGTCTACTTCAGACTGGATTGACCAACCTTCCCCAGGATTCCCCAGATAGTGTCTCTAAACCCTTAGGGGTTTGACCTCCCCACAGAAGCGAGCCAGTGATATGGCCAATCTTTGAATAACCCAAGCTATTCCGATTTATTCCGGGTTATTCTGCTCTGGTACCCTGGCCTCTCAGCCCCACTCACCAGCCTCACCAACTCCCAGGCGACCTGCCTATTGTTCCTGCAAATTCTCACTCATGGTATGTTGCTTCCTTGTTCATTTGTGATTTTCTGGCTATGAACTGCTCATTTTCCTTAAAACCTCATAATATACTAATTCCTTACAGTCTGAGATAAACCTAAGTTCCCCCACAGAGAGAATTATTTATTATTTGTTTCTGCCATGCATGTGGGAGGAGGAGGGTCACTATCAGTCTGAGAAACAAAATTTTTGAGTTGAGATTTCTCAAAATTTTTGAGCTGAGAACTTCCCAGCTAGCACCATGCAGGCCACATTAGAGCCTGTCATTAAGAACGCTTAAGGCACCGCACTCCCTCAGTGCCAGGTTTCTGTCGTGTTGTGGTCGTCTTGCTCGCCTAACACCCAAGAGCTTCTTGGTTCCAAACCAAGCCTAGGTGCTCTTTGCCTTCCAGATTCCAGGAGAAATCATCCCATCATCTCCTTTCAGGTGGTCCCACCTAAATACTCCACTCAGCTCTTGGAGGTTTGGGCCCGAGCATTCTTAATTTATTGCCACTTCACCAATGTACTTAGGCAAATGTTTCTCTGTGCATCAGTTACATCTTTTGTTGCTGTCCGGAGAAGAATCTGTCGGGGTGCTGAACCCACAATATTGCTGGGTGAAAAAGGTGAAGAGATTGAGGAAAAACTCAGACACAGACAACAGTGAGGTGATTACGAGAAGGACAAGTGGGTACGGGAAGGTATAAGGGGGTAAAGGTGGGAAGAATAGTGACGGAAGGAGACTTGACTTTGGGTGATGAACACATAAGACAGTATACAGATGCTGCACTAGACAATTGTACACTCGAAACCTATATAATTTTATTAACCAATGTCATCCCAATAAATTCAATAAAAACAAAAGAATGAGAAGTCACTTCCTCCATTTATCTCTTCATCACTCTCTTTACTTCCCTTCTTCGCCACCCCATTCCAGAAGATGGCCCAGGTAAACCACATGCTTTGGAGCATGGGAAACACACTTCCTATCTCCAAAGTGCCCTCACTTCTATCTTAAGGCCCCAGGGTTAACATGGTTTTATTCACAAAAAAAGACAACTGTAAAATGAAGGTTAATATAAACATAATATGTGAAAAAAGTGTCCGTGTAGGGTGACACATACCTTCCACTGTGGAAATAAACTCAATCGTGCCATCAGTATTTGTAGTTAATACATGGAAAAACTCCTTTAATTTTTTATTCGTTGTAAAATTCTGGAGTATAAAAATAAGACAAAAATAATTACTCCTTTAATTAATTAAAGTGCATTAATTTCTTTAACTTAACCTTTATTCTACTTTTTTCCATTACCATTTAGTCCCCTATACCCCACTGCCCCCGCAACCACCACACTGCTGTCCGTGTCCAGACCTTTTTCTTTTTTACTCAATCCCTCCACCCCCTAACCCTGCCCCCCAACCAGCTGTCATCCTGCTCTCCATCTGAGTCTGTCCCCATTTTCCTTGTTAGTTCAGTTTGTTCATTAGATTCCACATATGAGTGAAATCATATGGTTTTTGTCTTTCTCCGACTGGCTTATTTCACTTAGCATAATGTTCTCCAGGTCCATCCATGCTGTTCAAAAGGGTAAATTTTTTTTTTTTTACGGCTTAGTATTCCATTGTGTAAATATCCCATAGTTGTTTTATCTTCTCATCTACTGATGGACACTTGGGCTGCTTGCATATCTTGGCTATTGTAATTATGTTGCAATGAACATAAGGCTGCTGTGTTCTTTCAAATTAGTGTTTTTGGTTCCTTTGGATATATTCCCAGAAGTGGGAGAGCTGGGTTGATAGGTAGATCCATTTTTAATATTTCAATGTATCTCCATACTGCTTCCCACACCGGCCGCACCAGTCTGCATTCCCACCAACAGTGCAAAAGAGTTCCCCTTTCTCCATATCCTTGCCAGCGCTCGTATGTTGATTTATTGATGATAGCCATTCTGACATGTGTGAGATGGTATCTCATTGTGACTTTAGTTTTCATTTCTGATAACTAGTGACGTTCAGCATCTTTTCCTATGTCTATCGGCCACCTGTATATCTTCTTTGGAGAAGTATCTAGTGAGGTCCTTCGTCCATTTTGTAACTGGGCTGTTTGTTTTCCTGGTGTTGAGTTTTGTAAGCACTTTGTAAATTTTGGATATTAACCCCTTATCAGATGTATCAGCGAATATGTTCTCCATTCTGTGTGCTGTCTTTACATTTTGTTGATGATTTTCTTAGCTGTGCAAAAACTTTTGAGTTTAACAAAGTCCCATTTTTTTTTCCCTTGCCTGGGGAGATACATCCCATAAAAAATTGCTACAAGCAACGTCCAAGATTTTGCTGCCTATATTTTCTTCTAGGATTTTTATAGTTCTGGGTCTAACATTTAAGTCTTTGATCCATTTTAAATTTATTCTTGTGTGTGGTATAAGAAGGCTGTGTAGTTTCATTTTTCTGCATGTATCTGTCCAATTTTCCCAACATCATTTATAGAATAAACTATCTTTAGTCTATTGTATGTGCTTGCTTCCTCTGTCAAATATTAATTGACTGTAAAGGTGTGGGTTATTTCTGGGCTCTATATTCTGTTCCATTGCTCTATGGGACTGCTTTTATGACATTACCATGCTGTTTTGATTACTATGGCCTTATAATACAGTTTGATATTAGGTAGCATGATTCTTCTTTGTCCTTCTTCCTCAGGATCTCTGTTGCTACATAAGGCCTTGTGTGGTTCCATATAAATTTATGGAATATTTATTCTAGCTCTGTGATATACATCATTGGAATCTTCACAGGAATTGTGTTGAATCTTAGATTGCTTTGGGTAGTATGGACATTTCAATGATGTTAATTCTTCCTATTCATAACCACAGTATGTGCCTCCACTTATTTGTATCCTCTTCAATTTCTTTCTTCAGTGTCTTAAAATTTCTGAGTAGAGGTCTTTTACATCCTTGGTTAGGCTTATTCCTAGGTATTTTATTCTTTTTGAAGCAATTATGAATGGGATTGATGTCTTAATTTCCCTTTCTGATAGTTTGTTATTGGCATATAAAAATGCAAATGATTTCTAGATATTGATTTTGTATTCTGATACTTTGTTGAATTCAGTTATCAGTTCTCCTAGTTTCTTGGTGGAGTCTCTGCGGTTCTTTATGTACAGAATCATGTCATTGGCATACAGACAGTTCTACTACTTCTTTTCCAATTTGGATGTCTTTTATTTCTTCTTCTTGTCTGGCTGAGGCTAGGACTTCCAGTACTGTGTCGAGTAAGAAAGGTGAAAAAGGACATCCCTGTCTTGTTCCCATTTGTAAGAGGAACACTTGTAGTTTTTGCCCATTCAGTATGATGCTGGTAGTAGGTCTGTGATATATGGCCTTTATTATGTTGAGGTATGTTCCCTCTATTCCTACTTTGCTGACAGTTTTTATCGTAAATGGTTGCTGGGTTTTATCAAATGCTTTTTCTGCATTTATTAATATGAACACATGGTTTTTATCCTTCATTTTGTTTATGTGATAAATCACATTTACTAATTTGTGAATGTTGTACCAACCTTACATTCTCAGAATAAAATCCACTTGATCATGGTGTATGATCTTCTTGATGCATTGCTGTATATGGTTTGCCAATATTTTGTTAAGGATTTTAGCATCTATGTTCATCAGAGATATTGGCCTATAATTTTCTTTCTTTGTGGTGTCTTTATCTGGGTTTGGAATTAGGATAATGCTGGTCTCATAAATGATCTTGGGAGCCTTCTCTCCTCTTGAATTTTATGAAATAGTTTGAGAAGTAGAGGTGTTAGTTCTTCTCAGAATGTTTGGTAAATTCCCTGTGAAGTGATCTGGTCCAGGGCTTTTGTGTGTTGGGAGTTTTTGAATACTGCTTCAGTTTCACTAGGTATAATCTGTTTCTTCAGATTCTCTGATTCTTCCTGATTTAGATTTGGAGGATTTTGTGTTTCTAGGAATTTATCCATTTCATCCAGGTTGTCCAGTTTGTTGGCATATAGTTGTTCATAATATTTTCTTATAGTTCTATTTATTTCTGGTGTCAGTTGTTATTTCTTGTTTTTCATTTCTGATTTCATTTATTTGGGTCCTTTCTCTTTTTTTTTCTTGATGAATCTGGTTAAAGGTTTGTCAATCCTGTTTATCTTTTCAAAGAGCCAGTTCTTTGAGTCACTGATGTTTTGTATTGTTTTTTTATACTCTATTTTGTTTATTTCTGCTCTGATCTTTATCATTTCCTTTCTTTTACTTACTTTGGGCTTTGTTTGTTGTTCTTTTTCAAGTTCCTTTAAGTGTGAAGTTAGATTGATTGAGCTTTTTCTTGTTTTTTTTGAGATAGGCCTCTAATGCTATGAATTTCCCTCTTAGGATTGCTTTCCAAGTGTCCCACAGATTTTGGATTGTTGTGTCCTCATTTTGATTTGTTTCAAGGTATCTACTGATATCTTCCTTGGTATCATTGACCTATTCATTGTTTAATAACATGTCATTTAGATTCCATGTCTTTGAGTGTTTTTCAGTGTTCTTCATGTGACTGAATTCCAGTTTCATACCATTATGGTCAGAAAAGATGTTTGATAGATTTCAATCTTCTTAAATTTATTGAGACTTACTTTGTGTTCTAACATGTGGTCTATCCTAGGCAACATTCCATGTGCACTTGAAAAGTATGTATTTTTTGCTGCTGTGGGGCAGAATGCTCTGAAGATATAAATTAAATCCATTTGATCTAATGTGCTGTTTAAGGCCACTGTATCCTTGTTGATTTTTTGTCTGGAAGATCTATCCATTGAAGTGAATGGGGTGTTAAAATCCCCGACTATGACTGTATTTCTGTTGATCTCTCCCTTTATATCCACAAGATTTGCTTTGCATATCTAGGTGTTCCTGTGTTTGGTGCATACATATATACTAGGGTTATATCCTCTTCTTGGATTGTTCCCTTTATCATTATGTATTGTTCTTCTCTTTTACTAAAGCCTTGGTTTTCAGGTCTATTTTGTCTGATATAAGTGCAGCTATCCCAGCATGTTTTTTCTTCTCTATTAGCATGAAATATCTTTTTCCAACCCTTCACTTTTAGTCTATGTGTATCTTTTGATCTGACCTGGGTCTGTTGGAGGCAGCATATATATAGGTCTTGTTTTCTTATCCATTCAGCTACCCTCTGTCTTTCGGTTGGACCATTTAAGCCATTTACATTTAAAGTGAATATTGATAGATAGATATGTAGTGCCATTTTATCGTTAGACTCTTTTTTCTTTCTCTTTTTCTTCTTCTTCAAGCAAGCCCTCTAACATTTGTTGTAGTACTGGTTTGGTGTTAATTCCTTTAGCTTTTTCTTTTCTGGGAAGCTCCTTATTTCTCCTTCAATTTTAAATGGTAACCTTGCTGGGTAAAGTAACCTTGGTTGTAGATTCTTGCTTTTCATCACCTTGAGTATTTCACAGCACTTCCTTGTGGCCTGAAATGTTTCTGGTGAGTAATCAGATGACAGTCTAATCCATGCTCTTTTGTAGGTAACTATCTGCTTTTCTCTTGCAGCTTTTAGGATTCTCTCCTTTCTTTTTTTTTTTTTTAAGATTTTATTTATTTATTTTTAGAGAGAGTAGAGGGGAGGGAGAAAGAGAGGGAGAAAGCAATGTATGGTTGCCTTTCACATGGCCCCCACTGGGGACCTGGCCCGCAACCCAGGCATGTGCCCCAACTGGGAATCGAACCGGGACCCTCTGGTTCCCAGTCTGCGCTCAATCCACTGAGCTACACCAGCCAGGCACTTCTCTCCTTTCTTTAAGCCTTGTCATTTTAATTATGATGTGTCTCAGTGTTAGCCTCTTTGGTTCCAACTTGTTTGGGACTCTGAGCTTCCTGGGCTTGTGTGTCTTTTTCCTTCACCATATTAGGGAAGTTTTTGGTTACTATTTCTTCTAACAGGTTTTCGATCCCTTGCTCACTCTCTTCTCCTTCTGATATTCCCATGATGAGGATGTTGTTCCACTTCACTTTTTATAATTCTTTTTCCTTTTTTGGTGCTCTGCCTGTGTGTTTCTTTTATACCTAGTGTTCCAAATCACTAATGTGATCCTCTGCTTTATCTAACCTACTGTTTGTTCCTTCCAGTATATAATTTATTTCAGATGTTGCATTCTTTATTTCTGACTGGTCATTTTTTATGGTTTCTACGTCCTTTCTCATGCTTTTTAGTATCCTTATTAAAATCGTTTGCCTCCATTTCATCTAGTTCTACTAGAGAATTCTCTGGTTCTTTCATTTGGAGTCCATTTCTTTGTCTTCCCATTTTGGCTGCTTCATGTTTTCCAATTGAGTTGTTAAACTAATCAGTCCTTAAACTGGTCAACTGTTAAACTAATCAAGCTGTAATTCACAGCCGGTTTAAGCACCATGGGGTGGGGCAGAGTAATTCCTGTGGGCAGGGATATTGCTTCCCCTCAGGTTGATGCCACTTGGAGAAGAGAGCTCTGCCTAAGAAAGATGACTCTTGCAGTCTGGGGAATGACTCAGCACAGGGATCCTGGTGGCTGTTCCTTCAGTTCTCTCCCCAGAGCCACCAACCCCCAATTCTTCTCAAGTGTCTCTAGTCCACTCTGCCCTCTCATTGCTGAAGCCCACGGTGAGTGGTTGCAAATGAAATTTTGTGCATTGGCCCTTTAAGAGGCTTTCTGAGTCTCTAGCCATCTCTCCTTAGTAGACAGAAACCCTGCTGCTTTTCACAGGTTGATGTTATCCGGGTTCCTTTCTGGCTCTGATGCTGTACGCTGGGAAGCCAGCTTGTGTTTAGATTTCACACTTCTCAGAGGGAGACCCCAGCCATTGAAATATTGCTACAGATCTTCAGCTACCACCCTTGGGAGCCCAGCTACCCCTCTCATGTCGCCATACTCCCTACAATCTCATTGTGGTGAAGTGGTTTCTTCTGTCTGTCCATGGTTATAAGGCTTCTCTCCCCTAGTGTTCAGTTGGTTATTCAGGATGCTTTCTCTACAATTTAGTTAATTCCAGATTGGTCCTGGGAGGAGGTTAGTGTAGCTTCCACTTCCTGCTCTCCCATCTTAGATCCTCTGCATTAATTTTATTATATAATTAATGTGATACCTTC